>VWZL01000753.1:0-36904 GCA_013396915.1 Stercorarius parasiticus | reverse complement strand
ATGCCAAGCATGGCTGGAAGGAACAGGAGCTGGAGTAGCAAGGTGGATGGCTGCCCACCTTGGCGTGGGCTGCCCCAGAGCTGCTCCCTGCGACTGCGGCAGAGGAAGGCACCTCCCAGGAGTAGGAAGCGCAATCAGCGCAAGAGGAGGAAGAGGAGGAACATCACCCTTTATGGCACGAGCGCCACCGTCCTCGCTTCTGCCATCAACCGCACACAGTGCCTGGCTGTAGGCCCACCAGGGAACAGTGTGCAGTCCAAGTGCGTCTGCCTGCCAGGGAACGGTGTGAGACCCAGGTGTGGACATGACCTGGCAGTCAAAGCATTGAAGAACAATGCACAGGCCACGCATATCAACTCACCAAGGCATGGTGTGTGGCCAACAGCTGCCTTTACACCAGGCAGCAGCGTGGAGCCCATGCAAGTGGCTCCACCTCAAGATCAAGAGGAACCCATGGAAGTGGGGCCACCTCGGGACCAAGAAGAAGCCATGGAAGCGGATCCACCTGCACAGGGATAACCTGGCACTAAACCAGCACACCCTGGCTCCTTCCATGAGATCGCACCAATGGCCTCGCAGGAGCCACCTGGCCAGCTCCCTACAGGCAGCCCAGCCTCTGCACTCAACATGAGCTGGAAGAAGAACAACTCTATGGACATCCCACAGGCTCACCTGCAACATCTCCCACCAATAAACACTTCTGTTGTTGATTGTCAGTGGTTGCATGGGCCCTTCTTTCCCAGGGGAAAGGAGAGAAGAGGGCCTGGCTTCCATCGAGCTGCTGCCTTCCCAGATGGCAAGGGACACCCAAAACCTTGCGGAAGTTGGCCTGCCCCACTACCACACAGGCCCTTACTTTGGACCATCATCAGCATCATCCCCACCACTGACCTCAGGCGCACCACTACAAACAACTGCCCTGCGGGTGGGATTTGTCCTGCTGAGCACAAGGCAGTGGTCCTCCCACCATGTAGTCCCCTGCTCCTGTCCATGCCTCACCCATCTGGATACCACGGGAGGCTGTGTCATGGGCCTTGCTGAAGTCAGAGTAAAAGGCAGTGATTGCTCTGCCCTCGTCCTGCTAGGACAGTCACCTCCTCAAAGCAAGGCTCATGTTAGGGCTCTGTATGTTAGGCTTGTTAAGATTGTCAAGAGCTTAATGATGGTATCAATAGGGTTGAGTGTTTATGGGTAAGAATCAGGGGGAGGACCAATAAGGCTGATATAGTGGTGGGAGTCTGTTATAGACTGCCCAATCAGGACGTAGAGGTAGATGTAATATTCTACAAGCAGCTGTAAGAAATCTCAAGATCACTGTCTCTTGTCCTGGTGGGAGACTTCAACCTACCAGAAATCAGCTGGGAACACAATACAGCTGAGAGGGAATAGTCTAGGAGGTTCCTGGAGTGTGTTGGGGATAACTTCCTGACATAGCTGGTGATGGAACAAACTAGGTAAGGAGCCCTGCTGGACCTGCTGTTTGTAAATAGAGTAGGACTTGTTGGGGATACGACAGTTGGAGGCTGCCTTGGGCATAGTGATCATGAAATGACAGAGCTTTCGATTCTCAGAGAAGCGAGGAGAAGGGTCAGCAGAACTGCCACCATGGACTTCCAGAGGACAGACTTTGGTCTTTTCAGGAACCTGCTTGACAGAGTCCCTTGGGAAGCAGTCCTGAAGGGCTAAGGTGTCCAGGAAGGATGGATGTTTCTCAAGAAGGAAGTCTTAAAGGCACAGGAGCAGGCTGTCCCCACGTGCCATAAAACGAGCTGTTGGGGGAAAAGACTGGCCTGGCTGAAAAGAAAGATATGGATACAACTCTGGGAAAAAAGGAGTTTATAGACTTTGGAAGAAGAGGCAGCCCACTCAGGAAGGCTACAAAGATGTTGTAAGGCTACATATGGAGAAAATTAGAAAGGCCAAAGCACAACTAGAACTTAATCTGGCTTGTTAAGAACAATAAAAAGAGTTTCTATAAATATATTAGTAACAAAAGGAGGACTCAGGAGAATCTCCATCCTTTGTCGGATGAAGGCGGTAACATAGTGACAAAGGATGAGGAGAAGGCTGAGGTACTTAATGCCTTCTTTGCTTCAGTATTTAGTAGTAGAGTTGATTGCTGCCTGAGTACCCAGACCCCTGAGCTAGTAGATAGGGGTGGGGAGCAGAAGGAAACCTCCATAATCCAAAGGGAGATGGTGAGGGACCTGCTACAACACCTGGACATACACAAGTCTATGGGGCCAGATGGGATCCACCCGGGAGTACTGAGGAAGCTGGCGGAAGTGCTCACTGAGCCATTTTCCATCACTTACCAGCAGTCCTGGCAAACTGGGGAGGTCCCAGTTGACTGGCATCTAGCAAATGTGACGCCTATTTACAAGAAGGACCGTAAGGAGGATCTGAGGAACTAAAGGCCTGTCGGTCTGAGCTCAGTGCCTGGAAAGGTCATGGAACATATCATCCTGAGTGCCATTATGGGGCACAAGAAGGACAACCAGGGGATCAGGCCCAGTCAGCATGGGGTCATAAAAGGCAGGTCCTGCTTGGCAAACCTGATCTCCTTCTATGACAAAGTGACCCACTTGGTGGGTGAGGTAAAGGCTGTGGATGTTGTTTACCTGGACTTTAGTAAAAACTTTGACACCATTTCCCACAGCATTGTCCTGGAGAAACTGGCTTGGACGGCAGTACCCTTCACTGGGTTAAAAACTGGCTGGAGGGCTGCGCCCAAAGAGTTGAGGTGTGGAGTTAAAATGCAGTTGGTGGCCAGTCACAAGTGATGTTCCTTAGGGCTCAGTACTGAGGCCAGTTCCGTTTAATATTTTTATCAATGATCTGGATGAAGGGATTGAGTGCACCCTCAGTAAGTTTGCAGATGACACCAAGTTGGGTGGGAGTGTTGACCTGCTTGAGGGTAGAAAGGCTTTGCAGAGGGATCTGAACAGGCTGGACCAATGGGCTGAGGCCAAAGGTATGAGGTTCAACAAGGCCGAGTGCTGGGTCCTGCACTTGGATCGCAACAACCCCATGCAGTGCTACAGGCTTGGGAAAGAGTCACTAGAGAGCTGCCTGGCAGAAAAGGACCTGGGATGTTGGTCAACTGCTGGCTGAATATGAGCCAGCAGTGTGCCCAGGTGGCCAAGAAGGCCAACAGCATCCTGGTTCATATAAAGAACAGTGTGGTGAGTAGGACTAGGGAAGTGATCATTCCCCTGTACTCGGCACTGGTGAGGTCCCACCTCGAGTCTTGTGTCCAGTTTTAGGACCCTCACTACAAGAAAGACATTGAGGTGCTGGAGTGGGTCCAGAGAAGGGCAACAAAGCTGGTGAGGGGTCTGGAGAACAAGCCTTATGAGGAGCAGCTGAGGGAGCTGGGGTTGTTTAGTCTGGAGAAAAGGAGGCTGAGGGGAGACCTTATCGCTCTCTACAACTACCTGAAAGGAGGCTGTAGCGAGGTGGGGGTCAGTCTCTTCTCCCAAGTAACAGGCAATAGGACAAGAAGAAATGGCCTCAAGTTGCGCCAGGGGAGGTTTAGATTGGATATTAGGAAAGTATTTTACACTGAAAGGGTTATTAAGCATTAGAACAGACTGCCCAGGGAAGTGGTTGAGTCACCATCCCTGGAGGTATTTAAAAGACGGGTAGATGTAGTGCTTAGAGATACAGTTTAGTGTCAGTTTTTGTCAGAGTTAGGTTGATGGTTGGACTAGATGATGTGAAAGGTCCCTTTCTGTGATGGTCCTGGCACAACTTGTCGTTGGTGAAGCTATGCTGGGTGTTCCCTGATATCACCTTGTCCTTCATGTGCCTCTAAGTAATCTTCTAGCAGATGTGGTCCCTAGTCTTCCCAGAGAATGAAGGGATGGTGATCACCTGGTTGTTTCTAGGATGCTCTTATTTGCCTGCCTTGAAGATGGGCCCGATGACTGCCTTTTTCTAGTGCTTAGGAACCTTCCTTGATTGTCATGACCTTGCTGTCATGATAAACAGCACCTGTCACAATGACTTCCACCAACTCCGTCAGCACCCTTGAATGCAGCCCCCTTTCATCACTTCAACTTGTGCATGCCCATTTGGCTTACCCAATCCCTAACTGTATCTGCTGTAGGCAATGCTTCATAGCACAGACTCTGCTAGTAGGCTTGGGAACTGGGAGGCTTGAGAACACAGGTCACTCCTGGGAATTGAGGGAAAGTTTATAGGTCTGGTTTCTTCCTCCTGATAACCACCTTATATATAATACTGTCATTTTACCTCTTTTCTGACTTGGACAAATACGTTTGTTTTCAAAGTGGGAGAGAGCATTTCATCTCCTTGGTTACAGCAGGTAACTCTTTGCTTCCCTTCAACTCCTTCAAAACTGCTGTAACATCACAACAGCTGCATCTTATTTTCTCCCGCTTCAGGATATCTGCAGAATTATTTTTTTTACCAACAGTACCCCTAGCCATACACACAGCAACCTTGCAAGCTCACAATTAAATTATGAGGTCTCTTCCTTTACAAAAATGTATTTTTTTGAAAAGAACAATACAAGGATTTTATGCAAAGTCCTCCATTATTTCTGACCAGACTGCAAATAGAGCAAGACATGTCCTAACAAACTGCTGTCTTAAATAACTATTTTTATATTGATCCTCCAAACATTGAAATTGTTTTCCAACCCAATACCACGTAGAAAATCATCCTTTTTATCTCCCACGTACGCTTCACTATTACTGGTTTTGGTATTAAGAACAAGAAATGCCTTGTGTCAAGAAAAAAGAGCTTGATTTCCCCCTAGCTTGCATCCCTACTCTCTTTGGTATAGTAAAGCTCATGGTCCCATCTCTACTATCTACTTCCCGGGTATTAATGTTCAAAATATTTCAAAGCTGGTCTGCTTTTTCTAGCTGTGCTCCTGTCACTTCAAAAGAAGATGGGCATCACGTACGCAACATTTTTTCAGGTCCACACTTACATGTAAACAGCAGAACATGGAAAAATCAAACTGGGATTAACGAGGGGAACAATTTTCTTTTGGGTTCAGATGAGTCAGATTTTTGGTAAAATACTGGCAGGTTCTTGCAACTAGAAAAATTTCAAGCTCAATGTCTCTGTCTTGTTTTAAAAGCAACATAGTAATTCCACATCAGTTGCTTCACTGCCTTTTTCTTTTCGAGAAACTGGGATATATTGCAAGATAGGTATGGTCAAATTTTTATTCCCTAGTCACACACTCTGCTACAGTAGCCTTACTGAATTGTTCAACAACAGTATTACCTGAACATTTTGGGGGTCATTGCTCTCCCAAAGCTGGTTTAACTAACTACCTTCGTTCTGGGAACAACGTATTTTTTGATTTTAAAGTTTCCCACTGAATAACACATATTTCCAAAACATAACAACAACAATAGACCATTTTTTTTAATATTAAAAAAACCCAAACCAACCACAAACAAAACCAAAACCACAACAACAAACAAACAAAAAACCCCAAAACTAAACAAACAAAAAAGCCAAAGCCTAAAATTGCTGAAACAAGCAGGCACACAAAGATTATTTGGGGCTTACGGTATAATTTGGACAACTTATAGTTTGCTTGCTAGAAGCTCCTGCTCTGATTTAACATGCACAGGAAAGGCTCTGCGACCAATCACACACCTTCCAATTCTGATCACCACATTTACCTACCTCAGTACTTCAGGAAAACATTCCCACATTTGAGGAGAAAAATGATAAAAGAAAACCACAACTTAGAACCCATTACTGAAGAGCACCACGTCCTGCTTGACAGAGCTGATCTCCTTCTATGACAAAGCGACCTGCTTAGTGGATGAGGGAAAGGCTGTGGATGTTGTTTGCCTGGACTTTAGTAAAAACTTTGACATCTTTTCCCACAGCATTGTCCTGGAGAAACTGGCTGCTCATGGCTTGGAGGGGCGTACTCTTCACTGGATAAAAAACTCGCTGAATGACCGGGCCCAAAGAGTTGAGGTGAATGTGGTGGCCAGTCACAAGTGATGTTCCCCAGGGCTTGGTACTGGGGCCAGTTCTGTTTAACTGCTTTATCAATGATCTGGATGAGGGGATTGAGTGCACCCTCAGTAAGTTTGCAGATGACACCAAGTTGGGTGGGAGTGTTGACCTGCCTGAGGGTAGAAAGGCTTTGCAGAGGGATCTGAACAGGCTGGACCAATGGGCTGAGGCCAAAGGTATGAGGTTCAACAAGGCCAAGTGCTGGGTCCTGCACTTGGGTCACAACAATCCCATGCAGCACTAGAGAGCTGCTTGGCAGAAAAGGACCTGGGATGTTGGTCAACTGCTGGCTGAATATGAGCCAGCAGTGTGCCCAGGTGGCCAAGAAGGCCAACAGCATCCTGGTTCATATAAAGAACAGTGTGGTGANTGAGGAGGGGCTGACGCAGCTGGGGTTGTTCAGCCTGGAGAAAAAGAGGCTGAGGGGAGACCTTATCACTCTCTACAACTACCTGAAAGGAAGTTGCAGCAAGGTGGGGGTCGGTCTCTTCTCCCAGGTAACAAGCCATAGGATGACAGGAAACAATCTCAAAGTTGCACTTGGGAGGTTTAGATTGGACATTAGGAAAAATTTATTCACCAAAAGGACTGTCAAGCATTAGAACAGGCTGCCCAGGGAAGTGGTTGAGCCGCCATCCCTGGAGGTATTTAAAAGATTTGTAGGTGTGGTGCTTGAGGACGTGGTTTAGTGGTGGACTTGGCAGTGCTAGGTTAACGGTTGTACTTGATAATCGTAATGGTCTTTTCCAACCTAAATGATTTTATGATTTACTTCTATGATTCTACAAGTAACTATTGCTCAGACAATGCCTAGATAATAATTTTTCATAATATAACATATTTAAAAATGGCAGCTTAAGTTCTGTGAAATTCAAGTGTGGAAGGATCACAATTTAGCAGTTTCAGGAGAAAGACATTAAAAACCATTACAAGCCAATTCAGGTTTTTGGAGTATGCAAAAGTAGAGATTTTGGTACAAAATTAATCTGATGTAGTACAGCACCCATCGATTTGCTTCTGCTGTTCAGACTTTAAAGGAAAACATGAAAATCCCTATAAAACCCAAAATAGTCAAGAGCACAAAAAATACCCTTTCTTCACTATACCAACACAACTGTTCCCTCTCGTATATGTAGGGCATAATTTAAAGGATAGGCGCCTCGGAATGTTTATACTCAATGTCCTCTAAAAACCAGATGAACTTTGACCACAATGAATTAAACTAATTTATATATTAAATATTTATATGACACCATTTCAGTAATTTCCAGATGGCAGTCTTTAATCATTGGAACACTGAGATTCCCGCACTCCCCACAGTGTCAATTCCTGCACAAAAAAAAGGAAAAGTAATTCATTTTAAGATACTTCAGTTTAACTTTGAAGTATGGAGAAAAGTTACTTGGAAGATAACAGTTACAGCAAAGGTGGCAATTTCTATTCCTAGTCTTCCATGCATCACAGAAACCAACTTGTATCAGGCCTTTATTTCTGGGACTTTGGCCCAAGCAAAGTACGTACGTCAGTTTGTTTCTCACAGTTCTTCCATATGTCACATCTACAAACTTCTGTAAAGGAGACAGCTAGATAAAGCTTAAGTAAGATTTTTTAAGTTGCTTTCATTTCAGTCACCCCTCCACCTCTACTTGGAATCCAAAAACCTTTGCATTCAGACTGCCGTAAAATCCAGAAGTACTTACTTATATCACTCAGCTCAAAAAAAACCCCAGTTTTTTAAATTGGTGATGTCCACATTTAAGTAGGAGGCTTTTCTGATTAAACAGCATGGATCAATGTAATTTCTACAAATAGGTTTGACAGTGGGTATTCATTTACTCTTTCTGTGGCAGTTTCTTCCAAGATCATCATTTACAATGGAAAAGGAACCAGGTAAGTTTTTCACAAGGTCTCAAATAAAAGCAGGTCAATTAATAATCAAGTACATCCTGTATAAAAAGCCTTACATGATTCAATGCCAGCTTCTGCTGTTGCCTCAGTTTCTTATTTCCTAGATTTTTCTGTAACTATCACTACCATGAAAAAAAAGCTGGTGAAGGGTCTAGAGGACAAGCCTTATGAGGAGGGGCTGAAGCAGCTGGGGTTGTTTGGCCTGGAGAAAAGGAGGCTGAGGGGAGACCTTACGGCTCTCTACAACTACCCAAAAGGAGGTTGTAGAGAGGTGGGGGTCGGTCTCGTCTCCCAAGTAACAAGTGATAGGACAAGAGGAAACAGCCTCAAGTTGTGCCAGGGAGGTTTAGACTGGATATTAGGAAAAATTCAATCACCTAAAGGGTTGCCAAGAATTGGAAAAGGTTGCCCAGGGAAGTAGCTGAGTCACCATCCCCGAAGGTATTTAAAGATGTGCAGGTGTGGTGTTTAGGGACATGGTTTAGTGGTGGACTTGGCAGTATTATGTTAGCAGTTGGGCTTGATGATCTTAAAAATCTGTTCCAACCTAAACAATTCTATGATTTTCTGACTCTTACTCGACTAAGTTTTCAATTCCTCCATGGGCTTACCTGTCCTACTCCAAATCATGTGGTGCAGTATTTTCCCCAAGACTTTTGCAAATAGCTAAGTATTTCCAGTAAGTGGAAATAAGTCTTTTTTCTCCTCCACTCACAGTTTTACACTATAATACCTTCCTTTCTCTCAACAAACCTAGCAGACTCCTTTTTATATGTTTGGGAAGACCACTACAGCAGCATGGGCAGAAGGGAGATTTGGGGGGGAAGGGGAAGAGAGCTATCAAAGTGGATTAACTCAGTTTCTTTAAATGGCCAGACAACCCTTCACTACATAACAAGTGCAATAGCTGCCCACTGGCAACAAGTAAAATGGTGTCCACTTTTTGGATAGGCATTATTCCAAGAACAAGATTGGGAGAACCAAGTACCAAGTCTTTCCTCCTGGAAAGGAATTTAGATTTCTGTACCAAAACAGAACAAAAACTTTCAATTTTTTTCTCACAAAACAATCACTGCATTCTGAAGGGGAAAACATAAAAAGGAACAAATAAATCTCCATATGAAAAATTGAGTCTTGTCCTTAAAGAAAGGCCATGATTGATCTAATCCGAGCCACATAGTAAGTCTGTGTCCCAGTATCTCTTGCCTTTTCATAGAATCATAGAAATGCCTAGGTTGGAAGGGACCTTTCACATCTAGTCCAACCAACAACCTAACTCTGACAAAAACTGACACTAAACTGTATCTCTAAGCACTACATCTACCCGTCTTTTAAATACCTCCAGGGATGGNTGGACACAAGACTCGAGGTGGGGCCTCACCAGTGCCGAATACAGGGGAATGATCACTTCCCTAGTCCTACTCACCACACTGTTCTTTATATGAACCAGGATGCTGTTGGCTTCTTGGCCACCTGGGCACACTGCTGGCTCATATTCAGCCAGCAGTTGACCAACATCCCAGGTCCTTTTCTGCCAAGCAGCTCTCTAGTGACTCTTTCCCAAGCCTGTAGCACTGCATGGGGTTGTTGCGATCCAAGTGCAGGACCCAGCACTTGGCCTTGTTGAACCTCATACCTTTGGCCTCAGCCCATTGGTCCAGCCTGTTCAGATCCCTCTGCAAAGCCTTTCTACCCTCAGGCAGGTCAACACTCCCACCCAACTTGGTGTCATCTGCAAACTTACTGAGGGTGCACTCAATCCCTTCATCCAGATCATTGATAAAAATATTAAACGGAACTGGCCTCAGTACTGAGCCCTAAGGAATATCACTTGTGACTGGCCACCAACTGCATTTTAACTCCACACCTCAACTCTTTGGGCGCAGCCCTCCAGCCAGTTTTTAACCCAGTGAAGGGTACTGCCGTCCAAGCCAGTTTCTCCAGGACAATGCTGTGGGAAATGGTGTCAAAGTTTTTACTAAAGTCCAGGTAAACAACATCCACAGCCTTTACCTCACCCACCAAGTGGGTCACTTTGTCATAGAAGGAGATCAGGTTTGTCAAGCAGGACCTGCCTTTCATGACCCCATGCTGACTGGGCCTGATCCCCTGGTTATCCTAAAAAATATAATGATCCTTCCGCAGGATCACTTTTCTTACCAGTGTCTACATAAATCAAGCATTTGGAAGGTCATTTTGAAGTCCCACATGAAGTTTTGTAATATTTTCACTCCTTCAAGTTTGCTCTTTTACTCCATCTGCTCCAGAGGTACAGATAGAATAACCTATTTTAAAGATTTCTCTAGCATATGCCAGTGTAAGAGCATGAAAAATCAGATTCACCCATATGTTAACAGGCAGCAGAGGGACAGAATTTTTTTCAGGCCAGGAAAATGCCTCATCTCTTCCTCACTCACCGAAATCCTGCAAACTCTGCAACGTTCTACGTCACTTTATCTAATGTTTTTTTTCAAGAGCCTAAGCTAAGAATTTCCTAATTGCATGATGCGTTTCAGACTGAGCACTCATATTTATTCTGCCTCCTCCTATTTACCCTGTTAGCGAGATATAAACACTGCCTCCTACCCCAACAGCTGTAGTGGTGGTGTAAGGTGTGCATGACAAAAGTTCTTTAGTGGCTCATGAGACATGAAGATTGGGTGTTCTTTCATATTTTGTTAAACTCTATCACCAGGTGTTTACAGTTCTTTTTTCTCAGGTCTTGAGAAGTTTGGTGGTTTCAAAACCTAGCTTCTAGAGAGCAGGATTGGGTGGGAACAGTACCTTTTATTCAAAAATAAACCAGTGCTTTTTTACGTCTTACTCTTGTGGAGAACTTGGCCAGACCTGGAAGAAGAGGGGGGGAAATTCGAAAACGCTTAATATTTCATGATTATATACCAAAAGTACATGATTATTATTGTTTCAGGATGATTGTGGATGGCAATACAAAACACAAAATAAATGACTATATTCTTGACTAGCGCCAACCCAGGCAAAGTGCCAGTAGTGTCATGGGGGCTGTAGTCAAGCTGTGTACCTGGACCTGTGTATTCTTCAGTGCACTGAAAATCCAAACTGTTTCCTACAATTTTGCCTAAGCTTCTGAGAAGCCTTAGACCAGATCTGTCTGCCAACTCTTGCTGGACAAAACCAAACCTGTTACAAAGAAATTCAGTCATACTCTTCAATGCCTTATGAAAATATTGCTAATCAGTCTTGATGATGTACACAGAAATTAAGTCTCGCCTCCATAAAGGTATTCTCTCCATAAGAGAAATTAAACTGAAATAAATGAAAACAGAGTGACTCCTTCTCAAGCCAATAGAAGAGATCAGAGCTAGGGTCATTAGCAGAGCCCTGAAGTTCTTAGCTCTGCATTTTGCACTTCCCTTTTCCTGGCCCCTCTAGTTCCAGGAGCAGCCACAACATTAACATCTACTTGGGAAACTTGCTGAGATGTTCAGCAACAGACACAGGTTGAGGTTCTTTCATATCTCCTTCTTGTGAGAAGTCTAGTGGAGAAGACCACCTGAATTTGTTTTTACATCTCTCACTAGAAAGTATGATAGGCTTTCTTTACAGGAAGGATAAAAGCTAGAGTAAAAGTAAGCAAGGAGCCAGCGGGTAGCAGCCAACATAATAAAAAATACAGACTGATTTAAAAGTACTCATTCATTCATATTTTTCCAGTGTAAGATGAAAAACTGTGCCAACTGCAACTCCACAGGTCAAATGGTACTCCATCCACCCCACAAGGAATGAGAAAGAAGTCTGTCTAGAAAATATAGGTGTAAACAAATATCGTTATTCTAACAATGCAAATAAATGGCTCTGCACATAGGCTCCTATTTAGTGCTTAATATTACAATAACACATTTTTTGTTCCTCTTCCACGGGACAGCTATGAAATAGAAAACAACGGATAAAAAAAGCATTCCCGATTTGCATTATTCCATGACAAAATTTTAGAATTCCATCCTTAAGTTAAAAGGTTGCACCACCAGTGAAGCCAGAGCAAGCTGTGATGACTGAAAACATATTCTATCCATCCTTTTCAGCTGCTCATCTCTGTCTACACCAGATTCCTGCCATGACTGCTTAGCCAACAGAAGGAATCATGAGAATGATTTGTACTCAGTGATAAGTAAAACCAGCCTGCTTGAGGCTAGCTGTGCTCAGACCTGCTCCTCTGGTTGCAGCTGGGACTATAACACCAGCAAACCCAGGTGGTACTCAGCTGCTGTTCACCATCCACCTCAGCCTGCTTTCTCTTCCTCCCAGCAAATGTTATTTCCTTCTCAGACACGGTGGCACAGCCTTGCAGAGCCCAGTTCAGACAGAGTGACCTGAACTGTCCAACAAGAGCACAAGCTCACGTGAACTGAAACCCCTGTGGGCAGGGCCTGGGAATGAGTGCTTGACCAAAGGCTTGAAGAGCTTCAGCCAGCGAATAGGCCCTGGGAATCAGAGTGGGTTTTATGGGATGGCTGACAGGAGCTGATAGCTTGCTAGTATGGAAAGGACCAGTCCCATTCCCAGTCATACCTCCCCATCCCTCCCCTTAGACAAGGTCTGGGAATGAATCATCTCATTATGAGGTTAAAAGAGATCAATGAACAAATGCAAAACAAAACAGCCAAAAAAGTGGAGTTTTCTGCCAATCAGTGTGAGGCAGGGAAGCATGCAGCCAAGAGCTGGGAAGAGCAAGTATCACGTCCATCTGTTTTGGTGACTAAGAGCTATTAGACCAGCCTAGACTCTCATAGCATAGTCTCATAGACTCTCATATATCTTGACATGAACTACTTTACATAAAACACAATGTATAACAATAAGAACCAACAGAGCAGGAGAAGCTTTGAATCCACAGAAGAGGATTCTGTTTTTTGTTTTCATCTGTATTACCCAGAGGTTCAGTTAGGCTCACCCTTCCTTGCATCCTTCCCCATCCACCAGAGCCACTGCAAACTGCTCCCTGTGAGGCTCTGCCTCAGTCTCCCCTTTACCTAACCTTTTCTGAAGAGTGCTAAGGTCTTTGAAACTCTCCAAGACAATTTTGCTCCCCACAGTCACAACCAAGGCAACCATCCGCAGTCCACTGATGGCTGAATCCATCTTTGTTTATCAGAAGATGTGAATATCAGGATAAATGCATGCTATCCTGAACTTATTTCCTGGCAAAATTGTCAGCTAATTAATATTCTGTGCAGAAAACAAAAAGTTGTTCAGCACATGGTATTTATAAATTATTCTCTGCAACTCCGAAGCTGTCATGCTAACAAATCAGTAAATTAAGTCATTTAGGGATCGGAGACAGGAACTCAGATCAGAGACTGCTGAATACTGATCTAATCAGCAATTCAGTTGCTGCACAGGCGTTCAAAACACACAATTCATTGCACCTTGGCAAAACTCAACATACTCATCTATGAAAAGGATGCATTGCCTGATTTGCAAACATCCTGCATATTTAAAAAAAATTAGCCGTAAGAGCACCTAAACACCGAGTGTTTTCTCTTAGACTCAGTTCAGCACATTTTCTCTTTTAAACACAAGAGAGATTTTGCAAGAGTAGATTTACTTTTCCTGCACAGTTCCAACCTGGTAAAATGCCATATATTTTCCATATGCTAGGTATTCTTTAGTAAGGCCATTTGATGGAACAAAACAGTTTTTCAAGCAAATGGATAACAGGTGAACATGTGAAAGGTAACAGCATAAATTTTAGGTTATATTATCTGAATTTGCTGTCAGGATAGTGTTCAAATTGCTCAGTAATCAAGAAAAAAAAAAACCACTTGGAAGTTTCTTTTCTCCTGATGACACAGTAAGGTGGGTACTACTGCAGAAGTAAGCTGGCCTAACTGCCAGAAATGGTAAGCAGCCCAAAATGAACGTGTTGCAGCTGGTTCTCAGTACCATGTCACATACCTGATAGCAAGACAAAGGGAAGTGATACTAGTGGCCTTGCAGCTGATCAGGAGGTGGTGATAGAGCGGTGACGAATAATAATCATTAGGATGGCAGAACAGATGTTGCAGGAGGCTTGTGGTTTCACTTAAATATCTACCATTCACAGGCGAAAAATGATGTGGATGTTTGGCATGTGAAAAAACAGAGATGCACAGGAGATTAGGCAATTTTTCTTGTCTCCCGCTCCCATGCACATTGTGACATAGTTCGTTCCCAATTTTTATTAAGAGAAATCCATACCACAGGGCCTGTGGGGCTGTGATGTGGCCCACTATTAGCTCTCCGTGTCTGTGTACCAGGGAAGCTGGCGTGCCCACAGCTAACGGAGGAAAGCTCGATTTCACAGCTAGGACACGGCCTGAAGACAGCGTTTCACACTTACAAGGTCACAGGAAACAGCCTTCCTGGATTTGTGTAATACCCAGCTCCCATATGGAAGTGTTCAGCCAAAGCTCTTCAAGTGGGGAAATTGGAGGGGTGGGGTGATGAGACAACTAATATAGCTTCTTACAAGTGTTGCTATTTACACCTTTACACAGTTACCACTGTCTGCAGGGAAAATTCACACTGTTTATGTTCACACATACAGCTTAGGTGGCTGAGTGATAAATCTAGACTTTCTGGTCAAGGGAACTGGATTCAGAACAGCTCTGTCTGTTTTGGTTTGTAATCCCAACTGACAAATCCAATAGGAAAAAAGTAAATGGGTCAACAACATTTCGGCAGTGTGAAGCTTTAAATCCTCACTGAAATAACACTCCAATACCTAATTTATTCCACAGCACATCTGACCCCAGTCCCAGTCTCACCACCTTCCTTAAGAGGCACTGTTCCTTCTCTCTTTGCCTTTTACCACCCCAACCAGTTGGTCCCTTTTCAGTTCCTCTTCAGCCTCCCCGTGCATTCTGGACTTACCTTCTTGGGTGCGCCAGTGAGGTCTAGGACCTAAAGTTATCCTTGGGAGGAACAAAGAGGAACATCCTGAAGATGGGGAATGTAGCTTGTAGCAGAGGCAGTGCTGTCAATCATGATCCACTTACGGGAAAATGGGTTATCAGTACGGGGGGCTCCCTGAACCACACAGACCACTTCAGCTCCACTGATGGGATGGCCTAAACTCCTACTTCAGGCTTCTAAGCAGAATGACTCAATTTAGAAAGTGTTGCTAAGACCTGCCAGTACATCTCCCTGCCAGGGCACACTGTCTCCTCTCATCTAGCTTATTAATGTTTCTCAATTTTGATTAAATAACCTAGGAAAAGGCTTCTTGAAGAACATCCTTCTGAAGCACACTTCACAGCTGGAGACTCTCTGCATCTCACAGAGTGACTAACACATTCCCATCCTTTACATGATAAGGAGCTCAGATTCTACTCTTCTCCAGAAACAATTCTTATCCCTTCCCATACCTATACTCTTTCCTTTAAAAGGGGGATTTTTCTTTTTTCCATTCCATTCCTCTACAGAAACTGCTTTTCCATCCTTTTGTGAATGTGTCCCACAGTTTTGGTCCCTTAGATGTCTGTATCAAAATCCCTGAAAAAAGTCAGACACGTGGGAAAACACTGTGTATACAGCTCTTGTCTCAGCAGTCGTGAATGTTCCAGACTAGCAGCTGCACTTAGGAAGTGTTCCTTGTTTAAACATACCAAGCGTGATCAATGTCCTCTCTGAAATAGATGTCAGGTCCCTAATTCTTATGGTACGTCTGCTGCTTTTGAGGTTAGGTCTCTCCAGCGGGTAACTGACAAACGTTGCATGGGACAATCTCCATCCCACACTCTTTAGACTTTATCCTGCAAAAGCCTTCACAGTTTCTATGGAAGATGGCACATTCACCCCCACTCTACTCACCTTCGAGTGGTCTCCCACTTCACTCCACAGAAGATTCCACCTCCACCTGCTGCTGTTATCTTTTCATCCCCAGTGGAAAGTGGGGGGACTTTGCTCCCACATGGGACAGAAACAGGCCAAACACCATTCAGCATGATTAAGAAATGTTGTGGTCCCCTTTTTCCAACACAGAATTCCGAGAGATGAAGAAGCCTGGAATGCAGTTGTGCTGTTAAATATCCATCAAATTCAGGTTTATGAAGGAAAATAGGTACAGAAAGAAAGATTTCCCTGGAGAAGACACCACATATAAAGCACTATATTCCTGTGTAGTCTTCATCTTTTCTTTTTTTACCATGCCTGGCACAGTTATATGCTAAAATCACCTAATAGCACAGCCTACTGACTATTTCTCTCCAGCAGACAAGTAACTCATTCTCCACGGATCACATTGCTGAGACCTGGAGAGTAAAAAGCAATTTGAGACAGTTTATGAGGGCTGGAGGGACAATTACGTACTCAGAAAACAAAAACTCAGATATTTTCCTATGCTGCTTGTGGTCCAGGCTGTGACTCTCTTGGTGTCTAGCCAGGTGAAGGTCTGACTCTTCCTAAAGCTGGCAACAATTCAAAACCATTTAATTTGTTCTTACTGCTACAACCGAGCAGCCCATCACCAGAAAGATGGGGAGGCGGAGTAACCAACTAGCCTGATTCTTATTCTCCTTCTGATGCATGCACTAATGCTCAATGAACGTGCTCAAACTCTTTGGGGCTGTAAATCACATTTCCATAGGCATATTCTCAGGTGCACTTCACTTTGCACTTCACAGAATCTGAAAGCACAGACCGCAGGCAAGAGGAAGACAAAGGCGATGATTTAGGAGGAAGAAATATAGCAGGAATTTTCCCTTCCACAGCTACAAGAGGTCACACAGAGTCTTCAGGCAGTCTAGGCCTACCGAACAAAATTCTCAACGCACTCAGCTCTGTACCACTTCAAATGATGCCTTGGAACCCCTAATTCTGTTCCAAGTTACATCGCTGTAGCCTGAAATCACTCTGCTCTTTCAGCTTTCTTGGAGTTACTATGTATTTATTCTGACGTAATCTAAGACTGGACATGCAAACAAACAGGAATTCATTATAGTGACCCTGTACAAAAATCCACCCTTACTGTTTACCTCAGAAGTTAAATTTTCAGTACCATGAATATTTATAACAAGCTATCAACATGTTTTCAAACACATTCTTAAACAGTTTGTTATGCTACTTGTATTTTCAAGGTGATTTCTCACTTGCAGAACCAAGTCAGAAAAAAAATCCTTGCATCCAAAGAATCACTTGGTGGTTAGAAAACTATCAGCGGCCATAGACAGAAGATTCCTAAATTACTAACACTTTTCAGGAAAAAAAGTGGCAATAACTTTTAATCATTCCAAATCAAACATGCAAAGAATTTAACTTGATTAAGAACTGATTAAAAACTCATATTAAAAAAAAAAAGGCCACAATATAGCAAAAGGAATAAACAAGGAAGCCACAGGAAAACAATCTCTTTAATCAGTTATGGAAGACTCATTTTGTCCCTTCCTGTTTTTCCTCTGTAAGTTATAAATGTTAACGATTCTCCTACAGGGATCTCTGCCACCCTTAAATTCATTACTGTTGGAGGGAGAAAAGGAAGCGGCATTGAATAAAAGTGAACATTATTTGAATGGCATCGACACAGTAACACAACACAACAAATTTCCCTGAAAACCACCCCTACTAAGAGATAATAAATCCTGGTATAACCATAATTAAAACAGAGAACTAGGAGTACAAAATGACAGAGGATTTGACTTCAGCATTTAGCTTAGTCAACAGTCACACTGGAATGAGAGAACAGAATCACAGACCAAATGTTGTAAATAAACAGTGCCTACAAATATGAATGTCTATACTAGCAGACTGTTTATCAGCGTAGAACTAGGCTCTTCAATGGCAGCTGGCCTTTTTGCTCAGGTCTCTTATTGACGAGCATAGCTGAAAGTTAGAAAGTTCTTTAATCTATTCCCCTCTCTATTCTCAAGTCTCACAAGTTGGTGTGTTCGCCCTGGTTTCACTGGTGCCTGTGTCCTCAGCATTGCACTGCTTAAAATGTGTCAGGCAATGGGAATATGAGTAAATACACCAGACCTACAGGCAAACAGGCAGTTGCATAATATGCCACAAACTATGTTAAACCATCAATATTTTCTTTTAATAGTTAATTAGGTCTTAAGCAACAAAAGATGGCAAGCCAGAAGTGCATATATTTGCCAATCAGCTAGGACTTGTCCACGTCCTGCAAAAACAGTTTTCCCATCTGAAAACATAATTCTTGTTACTCTAACACTTTTACTTTATTCTGCTTCTTTTTTTCTTTTAATTTTTCTCATCAGTTTTGAATTCACAGACTAAGGTGACATTAACTGTTTTGATGCTGAATCACATCAGTGTTTTCCTTGGGAAGCCTAAACCCCAGCTTTTTCATTCAAATTTTCTTCCAGGGAAAATTTCTGACTTCCCAATCAGCTTTGCTCTTGGCTTAGAGAGTAAAAAGTTGATTAAACTTCTCAACACAACGATTTCATGCAGCTATCTTGGACTATGACACCTCGTTCCGAGAAACACAAATAATGGTCTGAAATACAGGCATTTAACTTATTACGAAATCCATCAATGCCTTCAACAAGCTTTAGAGGAGAACTTCAAATGTATAAAGGCTGTGGCACATGTTCCTATTTTTTTCCCTGATAAGAGTGAGAACCCACTGATAAGAAAAATCTGCGACTGTACAGAACTGTGGTCCATGCTATCATTTATCAAAATATTCTCATCTAACTTGGAAGGGGACATGTTGGGGAAAGCTTTTTTCCATGTTATGCTATGTTTCTATGGATATAAATAGAAAATAGAATGATGTAAATCTCACTCAGCTAGCGTCAAGAGAAAGTCAAAGCCATTCTAAACTAAACACATCCAGGACACATATGAAATTTAGCACTTAAGAAAAGGACTAAAATGCAGCTCTAGCTACCCTACATCTCACTGGATTCCAGGAACCATTTTTTTCTACTTTCGACGCAAATAAAGGAAGTCTAATGGCTCTGAAGTCACACAAATTAATTTTAAAAAGGCATTTGCCCAACAGCCATGTTACATCTTGCTAAAAAAAGAGGATGTACTGATCTTACAACAAAGACTAACTAATATGTTTTGAAACTCATTTTACTCCATCTAAAAACTGGTAAGGACTAAGAACAGTCATTGTTTATATTGTCTTGAATTAAGATAATAATTCTTGAATATGTAAAAATTACAAAAACTATACTGAGATAGTAATATGAGGTGCTATATCTTTCTCAGTGTTGCACATGCCTCTGTTCACTTACCCCACTTCCTAACCTTCCCCTGAAACCCACAAGATTCTTCTCAGGACCAAAATCAAATCCAAAGTGAAAAGACTCAAATTGTGTTTCTCTCAGTACAGCTGTCTCTCATCAAAGATAATCAGCTGACCAATGCAAATCTTGGTAAAAAAATTTTCCATAATGGAGGAAGTGTTTGCACATCATGAAATCTAAGGTCCATTTGGTTAGAATATGAGCACACCCTGGGTCTTGGGTTGGTGGTGTTTTTTTTTTATTTCCCCCCACTCCAGCTGGATATGAGTTTGTCCTGTGCTTTAGTCATGCTCGCTGGTGCCAGCACGCGTTTCCTGATTAAGCCTTATCATATAGCATAATCAACTTAGACCTTCTCTGTTACATTATATTATCTCTCAGGCTTGATGGAGTTCTGCTATCAATACCCACCTCATTTTATGACAAATGGGAATGATTTTAGCAATTATTTCTGTGGGTCTTGCATTCACTCTCTCAACAGCTTTTCATTTCTGAAAATTAGAGATGATGATCTGATAGTTAGTAATAGATTTGTTTTTTCTCGACTAGGTTTTCAAAATCTGGCAAGCCTGATGAGAAAAAATGCCAAACAATATTTCACCCCATTTGGATCATGTTTGAGTGAAAAGCTTACACCAAGATGATTCACATTCAGAGAACCAACCGCAGAAGGTACTGCACACTCCTCTTTTCCAAGTAATGTCCCATTCATCAATGCTAGAACCCTGACTCCATTTCCTGTTGAGGATATTTCAAGTACGTGGACAGTTTTTTTCCAATAAGGTCAATGCTGAAATACATCATGGAATCACAGAATAATTTAGATTGGAAAGGATCTAAGGAGGTCATTCAGTCCAACCTGCTGCTCAATGCAGGGCCAGCTATGAGATCAGACAAGGCTGCCTAGAGCTCTAACCAGTCAGGTCTTGGCAACCTCATGGGGTAGAGACTGCACAACCTCAGTGGGTAGCCTGGTCCACTGTTAATCATCTTCACACTGAAAGAACATTTCCTTCTATCCGGCTGGACTGTCTCTTGCTTCTCAACCTCCTACTATGCACCACTATGAAGAGCCAGGATTCATCTTCTCAATGATCTCCTCATAGGTATTGAGGAAGGCGACCCTTAGGTCTCTCCAAAGCCCTCTTCTTAATGCTAAACACCACCAATTCACTGAGCCTCTCTTGAAAGGGCATGCCTTCCAGCCCCTTGACTACCTAATGGTCCTCTGCTGAGCTTACTCCAGCTTGCCAGTGTCTTGCTTGTGCTGAATGGCCCAAAACTGGATACTGGTACTGTAGATGCGGACTAACAAAGAGTTCAGTAAAAGGGGAATAATCCCTTCCTTCAATCTACTAGCTGTGCTCCTATTAATACAGCCCCAAATGCTGTTGGCCTTTTTGGCTGCCAGGACACTCTGCTGGCTCATATTTAGCTTGCTGTCTACCTACAATTCCAGGTCCTTTACACCAGAGCTGCTTCCAGCCTGTGCTGTTGCTGGAGGTTCTTCCTTTCCAGGAGCAGGACTTTGAATTTGTTCTTGCTGAGTTTTGTAAGGTCCACACCAGCCTGTTCCTCCAACCTCTCAAGGTTCTTCTGAATAGCAGCACCGTTGTCAGTCACCTCAGCCATTCCTGAATGTGGTGTCAACTGCTAACTTCATGAGACAGCATTGTTGCCTCCTTTAGGTTATTCACTGGAAATTATCTTAAAGGTACCGTCCTCTCAAAGACAGTAGCTTCCTAATCTGGAAGTAATCTTAACTGCAGAAAATTGTGCTACCTTTTTGCAAAGCAGCAATTCCTAAATAAGTGACAAAATAAATTGCAAAATTGTTTGCTGAAATAAGGTCCAGACCACCTAATTCTTGCTCAGTTTGGTAATTATGTTATGTTTGGCAATGAAGAATTGATGCTTGCAGACTCAGCAGTTACTGCTGGCATAAACACACAAGGTACAGAGCATTTTTATTTCTGGTAGAGAAATGCTATTCACCTCTCCAGTCTTCAGCCAACCATAATGTGCTGGAACATACCATTCCTTTGCTTTGCCAATAACAAAGAGCTGATAGCAAAAACCATGTCCAATTTTGTTTTCCTTTGGGAGTCTCAGTTGAGTTGAAAGAAATAAAACCTAGACCCATACTGAGGACAGAAAATCTCCTTGAACTAGAATACAGAGAGGCTGTCATCTTCTGTCAAAAGCAGCCATTAGGGAAATGATATAGTGAAGATTGCTTCAGAGATGAGGATGAAATAACCACAGGAGATCCCACCTCATTTTAACATCTTTTCTTTATGTTTTTATTGTGCTACAGAAGCATTATGTTTAACTGGTGGCACCTTACCATTTCTATAATTTTTCTGTTTTCCCTTTGCAATGTCACAAAGGGTTTTACAGAGCAATATACAAAACAGACATCACTTCTTCACGCACAGAGCCCCCACTTGCAACGCCAACATCACATCCATCTAAGGTTAATCCGCAAAGGGCACTACCAACAAAGCTCTTTCTGAACTCAAGCCATTATATATTTTCTGTACCAGAACAAAAGCTGCAATTGCCAAGCAAGTTGTGGTTGTGACTTGCATAGATTCTTTAAATTTTTTTATTTCCTAAAGATTTTTCTGCAACTAAAGGAGCGTTTCACAGACAGGTTAATAATCTGGAACCTAGATGGCCTGGCTCTTCCAGAGATTCTGGGAGATTTTGGTCACATAATACACTTTGTGCCTCTGTTTCTTCTTCTGTCCTTTGTCTGTTTGGGCTGAAGATGTTGTGTGACAGAGTCTCTTGTTACATGTGCAGGTCACATATGAACAATAGGGCTTTTATTGGCAGCTGTTTTGCAAACCACATGGCCCATGAAACACTATTCCTCCAGAGACTTGAAATCTGCCACCACTTCTGACACAGAAACGCATTAGCCCTCCTGAAATTACAGTACTCATGAAAGACAAGAAAAAAACCAGACTACCTTTTGCTTAGTCATTCCATCAGGTTACAGATTAGGGAATTGGCAGAAAACGTAGGGTACATCACTCATGCTAATGGCAACAAACCAGCACTTTTAGGATCCCTTTCTCTCGTAAGACACAATGAAGCAGCAAGAATGGCATCTGCAAAGTACAGTCAGAGTAGGATACCTCCAGTCCCCCCTCCTCTTCCCCCAGGAATAAAACAAAAACAGCAGCTCAGACAGTGCGATTCTACAGTCTACCAGATAAGATGCACACAACCACCTGCTTGGTATTGTAATAATCTCAAACTTCCTCTTCGCAAAACATTTACACAAAATGAGCTAAAATACCAAGTAGCATACTTCTATCCAACCCCTTCCAGTCATGTCGATTCTGCCCCCCCCAGAAAAAAACCCAAAAAACCAGTGCTGTAAGGCTTTAGGGCCTTCTCGGTAGCCAACACAAGTAAACATACATGTAAAATCCTTATCTGAATTCAATGAATAATTGATCAGGCCTTCAAATAAGTGTTTTGACCTACTGAAACACTATGATGTAAGATAGATTTGCTAAAAAACTTCTCTAAAGGGTACTGTGGTGAAACAAAGAACGTGATGAATACAAAAAAAAAAGCAAATGCACAAAGGTTAGGAGATAGAAGAGGTGCAACAATGTGAGCACAACTGTGAGGCTGGATGGTGGTCATGGTTGAAGGTAATGAATATGAAGAAGGCTTTATTACCATGCTGAATACCAGACAGATAGACAGATGTACCGAATTTGCATGTCTTAACTTTACACTAGCAGCTACTGGCATCCGTATCTAGAAATTCATGTCATTTGCTGCTTTTGATTGTTTTGACCTAAGTGCACTGGTTTACAACATAGGTAATATTAAAAAAAAATAAAATAAAAATAGCGTGTAGAGTTAGGGATTATGCCTAAATATAAAGTGTAACTAGGAACCTGCTCCATTGACCCAAAGCTTAAAAAGCATTCGGGGAAATGCCTCTGACACATATGAATCTGCATACATTAGTCAAGTGGCCAAGAGGTTGAAAATAGTGCAGGGACAGTCCTTCATGAACAGTTCACCAGTGAAGGAAAAGAAATGCAACAAGCAGAGTGCTATTTAACATTGGTGGTCCAATACAACTGACATCCCAGTTGGCCATGGCCAGGTTTGAATGACACTATCACAATGAACTATAGAAAGACAAAGACTCAGGTTACTAGAGAATGAGAGAGGCAAGAAGGCAGAAGCATTCATACACTCCCAGAATCCAGTATCAGAAAGGATGGGAAACTGGCTGGTGTGAAGCCTGATGCGCTGCTAGAGGCAGAGAGCTCCATGGGATAGGGATGCTGCTGAAATCTCACAACCTTCAGAGCAGGACCTCACAACTAGAAGAGCAGGATTTCAGATCTCACAGTTATGTTGGAAGGTGGCAATGCCTGCCACCTAGTGACTCTAAGCCAAAGATAATCACAGACCTTCGTAGTATTGTAGGAATGAGGTTACAACAGCTGGTTTCAGAGTTCTACATGGCAGGCAACTACTGGCGTAACTGTATATATAATCTCTCTTTGCAGTCAATGGAGAAAAGCAGGCACTTCTCTCCACAGATTTAAAAAAGGCAGTACCAGTGACCAGCTCAGGTGTAGTTAGATGAAATGATCTTCACCCTCAGAAGTCTTACTAAGCATGAACCAAAATACTGCTAAAATGCATACATTTGGGTGCCTTGGAGAAAAAGGGACTACCATCCTCACT
This sequence comes from Stercorarius parasiticus, assembly GCA_013396915.1. NCBI lineage: Eukaryota > Metazoa > Chordata > Aves > Charadriiformes > Stercorariidae > Stercorarius > Stercorarius parasiticus. The sequence goes on along the minus strand of VWZL01000753.1, from coordinate 13,001 downwards.
CTATAACACGTGCTTACCACATGGTAGATCCACGTGAGCAATAGGGAACCTAATTCAACATGTGAAAGTTTGCTATAGGTTGCACGTGTGTCAGAAACTAAGTTACCAGGGAGCCAGGAAGAACCATCATGACGCTCAGACAAAATCGAGACACTTCATGTAGAAATTTAAGATTTGTGGGTCTTGCAGACTGCCTGTATTGCTCCCTTCTGCGTCCTGATGGAGAAAAAATAAGTACTTATTAAGAAAACAAAAAAGAATGCCTTTTAAGTTGACAACTAGCTTGCAGTCATGACTATTTCTCTGAGGGAAACAATCTTCAGAAGTCACAGATACTGGCTGAGTATTGAAGCCAAAGGGACAGTAGCGCTACATCGAGCATTTGATGTGTAGATACATGCTTATGATGAGTTTCAATGTGACCTGTGTGAATGTATCTTTACCTCTCAAGGATTTCTTGTTGCAAGTCTTCACAAAAGTGCTTTTGTTACTGTTAATTGACCTTCTCTGATGATGTCGAGAAGAGATACATCTGCTTCAAACGTATAGCAGAAACTGAGTTATTCAGCTTGTGCTTATTCATCACATGGTGATGATGGAACTCATCATCATATTAAAAAACCCCTCAAAATACAGGAAGTTAGGATGACTATTTTAATTACATTTTAAATAGCAAAATAGTTTTGTCTATTAATAATTAATGTCTGTAGTTAACATAGCTGTGCAGTAATTAATCTTCCTAGCAGTATCCTGATGGATAGTATTTCTACTAGAGGGCTTTCCCAAACACTACATAAAAGGGAACTTTAGAAAGGTCAGTTGCTATAATGGAAGCCCTAGCAGTAACTTATGCTTAGATTAGTAAAACACTGGCATTTCCTAATCAGCCTGTTAGAATTTAATTGTATTAACTTATGCTACAGTAACTAACATTAACTCAGGTTAAAGTAAAAATAATTTGGCTTAAATCTTCTATGCACTAGACTACACAGTACTGTCTCCATGAATGATAATTTGCCTGGACCTCTTAGGAATGCTATTAGATCTCTCTATTTGGAAGCCAGGAACAGACACAGGAAATGGCAACAATTATGAGCTTATTTCACTGATTCATACTATGCACAAAATACTAACAAAAACATTGGCAGTGAAGTTTGCATTTGCTTTACCTAATCATATTCCTGTCAAAATTAGGGATTTAGAAATAAGGTATTCAAAACACTAATTAGACAATCTTTATTTGTCAAGCATATTAACTGAAAATCTTTAAATTCAATTTTAAAATGATCAGATGCCTAATCATTATTGAAAAGTACTCACTAGGACTTTGTTTTTCATATGTGCCATAAACTGTGATTTGGAAAGAGATTCTGCAGAGCCTCAATAGTAACCAAAGCTTCAGTCTAGCAATCACACGTTTTTCAAATCAGTAAGATCTAGAGATCACTTATCTCTCTTAACTGAAGTCAAATAACTGATTTGACACTGCTATTTGATAGCTGATGCATGTGATCCTGTGACAAAGAATTACTGAAGCAATTATGTGAAAGACCGAACATGTAACAGCATTACCATGATCTACTGCAAGTGATAACATGGCTAGCCAAATCCAACGATTCATTATTATTTACTACAAGCAGCTTTATACTCATGACAACAGGAATTTGAGAGCAAATTCATCTGAAAGCTATGAAAATAGCACCTTATCTACATGTACTGTAACAGTAAAAGAACTAGAAGAAAATTAAACTGTTTGCACAAGTAGTGCATCTCCATCAGGGTGGTGTAACTACATTAGAAAAAAGTGAAGATATTTACATAATTATCATTAGTAATTTGGAAGACCATATAAGACAGATGAATCAGAGAAAATTGTGACAGCTGTTTGCCAAATCAAAGCATTTCATCTGTCCCAGAGATTTAATAATATGAATAAATTTTCCTTCATTCAGTAGATACTAGATATTCCTTCCCTGAATGATCCTACTCTTACTTGGGGGAAGAAAGAAACTATGAGTCTCTGTTAGAGAAAGGGAATTAAAAGGGCTGGATGTGTTTGTAACAGGGTACACACTGAGTGAAATTTAGTTCTCATGATTCTGTGGAGCTAGATGCGTTGACTTGACTGTTTATGGGTCAGAAAGTTTCTAAACAAAATAAAACCCACAATCACCCGAACAGCCTTTTTCATGACGAGCCAAGTCTCTTCTCTGCATTTGTAAGAGATATTGTCCCCAAGAGGTCACTACTGGGTTTTATTTCTTTGCCTTAAGACAACAGCCACTGATTTTTGCCTAAGAGCTTGGGTTTGGTTTTGTTGGGGGGTTTCTGAGTTTTTTTCTTTTTGTTTTTTTAAAGTTACTGTCTTTCAGGTAATGATACAAAAGGTATAAGTCTGTAACAAACTTTTGCATTGTGCCTCCTACAGAGAGGAGGATCAGAAGTGTGCTTGGCAGCAGTTCTGCTATTTCCAAGCCAAATTCTCTCAAAGCCAGGAAAAACACCGGTACATAATTTCCTTCAGCAGCTACTCTTCCGTGCCCTTTTCCAGTCATCATCATCTTTCTCTCGAACCATCTGTTTTCTTTTCCTTGCACTACTTGTGATATTTGCACCTCCCTTAGAGCTAAACCTGCTTCTAGACTTCCAGCCCACAGCCTCACATTCTATCTTCCTCTTCCTATCTACACACCTCCAAAGCCCTCAGACCAGCTCAGGCTGGAAGAACAACTCCTCAGCATTTCCATTTCCCCCTTGTGACAACAAGACATCCTTCTGTGCGTTGCCTACTCCATGGCTTTTCTTCCTCAGGTTCCTTGCTTGTGCTCCCCATGCTGCAGCTCTTACTATTTCTTGCTGTATGATGTTAGTAAATCCCATTCTTTGACTTTGGTCACCAAGCACTATAATACCCATCAATGTCTCGCCACATCTCTAATAGTGCTAGTTATCAAAATATTGCTAGTTATATTCTTATTTTTTCACATCTCCTCTGCTCCACTCTAAATACCTTCACTGACTTACCAATTATAAACTGCTCAAAATCACAGAATTACAAATTTACCATTCTTTTTACCTTGTCTCTAGTTAATTCCATCAGAAAGGGAGACAGTACTCAAGATCTGTCAAGAGCACGAGTCCTGTGAGGAGGGGCTGAGTGAACTGAGATTGTTTAGCCTGGAGAAGAGGAGGCTGAGGGGAGACCTTATCGCTCTCTACAACTACCTGAAAGGAGGGTGTGGCGAGGTGGGGGGCAGTCTCTTCTCTCAAGTAACAAGTGACAGGACAAAAGGAAACAATCTCAAGCTGTACCGGGGGAGGTTTAAATCAAATTCAGAAAAATTTCTTTATCTAAAGGGTTATCAAGTATTGTAACAGACTGCCTAGGGAAGTAGTTGACTCACCATCCCTGGAGGTATTTAAAAGACAGGTAGGTGTAGTGCTTAGAGATATGGTTTAGTGGTGGACTTGGCAGTGCTAGGTTAATGATTGGACTTGATAATCTTAAAGGTCTTTTCCAACCTAAACGATTCTATCATTCTCTGCAGAATCATTTTTACTTTCCCCTGTGTTCTACTACTGACATCGCTGCTGCTGAGATGATTCAAAGAGTTACAACATCGGCTGATGGCACGTGAGATGCTCTTATAAGACACAACCAGGGCAATCATACTGCCAAATTACCTGCGTTTGCCCACACTACACAGTACAATTTTTTTAAATTCAGTTTTCGCAAACTCATTTCTACCTTTTCCCTTATGGTACACCTCATTAGCACCAGCCAGGCCAGAGGAACTGAGGAACTCTAGGGACTTGTAAATGAAAAGTGAATAGTGAAAGTAAACTATGCTCTGAAAAAGGATAACAAGATTAATGGAGAATGCTTATTTTGGTACTAAAATGATTTGTAGGATGAGTAGCTTCAGAAGAAAATATAATTTTATGCCGTGGTACACTGCCCAAGGTGTTTGCACACTGAACCACATCTACAAGTTCAAAGAAGTTTTTGCTAAGTGTTGATTATATGGCCTGGAAATTCCAGTTATGCTATAAACCTGTTTATGAAGTCATTCATTCTGTGCTTGCAATGTTCTCGTTGCAATTTTTATTAGCCTTTAGAGCATGCTTCCCATGTCTTCTTTGTAAGGACACCACAGGGCGACTCAGCAAGCAGTTTGCTGCAAACTTATTGCCCATAAGCCCATTCTGATCCAATCAATTTAGCTGAAACTACAACGAGGTTGTTTCTCTGTAAAATCCCTGGAAATCTCTGGCTCGTGAATTCATGGTTCAGGCTTTTAAATAGTTACTGCATCTAAGATTGAGTGACTGGAGCATTATGGAAACAACAAAAAATTTAAAATAAAATAACTGTAATGAAGATACAGGTAAACACTGGGGGGTTGGGAGCTGACATATGAAGTTCTCATATCAATATTGCTGCTAAATCTTTCCTGATCTTTAAGAATTGAGGGAAGACTTCTAGCAATTTTTGGCAGAAAAATAAACGCACATCAGCTTTTTTATCTCCGTACCTCCCAGACTCCTAAAATTTGTGAGGGAAGAGCACTGGCGTTTGAAAAGGTGCATATTTTTAAACCTTAACACTAACTTGAGCCAGCAATATGCCTCTGACCAGGGCTTTGTTATAATGCATATTTCTGACTGCAAATATAGACCAAAACCTAATTCTCTCTTCTTCCTGAAATAGAGTTGTTCTGCATTCCCCACTTTCAATGAAAACTGGTTCCTCAGAGGCTAGTTGCTGCCTCAAATAACGGGTCTGCAACCTATTAACTCCCTCAATGTTGGCAAACATCTATTATAGAGGGTACGCCACTAACACATGGCTGATACAGGATGTGGTCACATCCAGGTTGAAAGCCTGGTATATCAGAAGATGCCAAGATGTTTGGTTGTCTTAGGTTTAGCCTGAACAATATCTGGTAGGGAGAAAGGTTTTGTAATTAAAACATATTGTAGGAAGATGTGTTACCAAGATCACCTCTGATACAGTTTGGAAGCGGCATCAATGGAACCCATATAGTTTGCAGAGGCTGTCTGCAGCTAGATGAATCAATGCTTGTCACTGCTTGGCTGGGAGGTGTTTTCTATCTTTTTATTTTATTTTATTTTGAAGTATTTTTGTAAGGGTGTGCGGAAAATTGTTTCCCTCTAAAATAGCATGAATCATGTACTAGAATAATCTGCAGTGTATTCACTCTAGTTCAAATAAATTAATTTTGCTAGGCAAGAAAGGAGAGGAAATAACATGTAAGAGATACAAGTATATGCAACTAAACATTTAAAAAACAGATTATATTGCATGAGAGAAAGAGTACTGTGCCTAACATACCAACAATTGTACAAACTACAGAAATCAGAGCCAAATTCCATCAAATACCATTCATATTCTGCAAACAGCATGAAATCCTCTCTAAATTCTCCAGTGGATTCATTGCATTGTACCAATCAGCTGTCTAATCCACACACAGATTTCCATTTCCACAATATATCATGCTTAGCAGTAAGACATGCTTTTAACAGGAATGACTTTTGCAGTTTACTTAGAGACATGAGGCTTTCCACATCTTCTAATGCTCAAAATTGCCAGCATTAAGGAAAGTGTTCCACTGCATTCAAACACTCTGCCTCAAGAGATGCAGTTTATTAACACTACCCAAAAAGCTCTTAAATCCCCACAGGTCTAAGTCACATTGCAGCCCCTCATCCTAGCCTTTAGAAAACCCATGGATATTTATGACTTTTATGTGAATTAAGTCAAGCCCCGCAGCCCATAACGACCATGTCATGATATGATATATCCATCCTCTGCCAATTTATATTATCAGTTTGATAGCCTGTGCCTCTGCCGCACTTTACTCTTCATTGAGCAGCTTAAGACATGGGTAGGTTTTATAAATAATAAGGAATAGATGTAGAGCATTTAGCTGCAAGCAGAAAATAAATTAATACATGAAAATTTAGTCAGAATTTATTTTCGCCTCATTAGCTGATCACTCCAACAGGATGCCTGTTTGCAAACATTTCCACTTAAGCAATTGAAACATACTGACATCCACCCCAGCCTGCATGAATAAAAGCATCTGAACTGACAGAAACATGCAGCTCCCCTCTCAGTTAGGCTGACCCATAGGTCTTTGGCTCTGTGTATGAAAGGTTAACTTAGCAAATTGGGCTGAAAACCAGAGTTTTATATATTCAGTGACCTCCGACAGCTAGATTCTCCAAACATTAATACTATCAACTGGCTGTACTTCACATAACATTCTTGGCTACAGAGACCTGTAGGAATAGACTTCTCCCCGGCCAGCTGTAATAACTAAATGAAACAAAAGCAACCTGAAACTCATCCCAAATTCACACAGTGTTACAGAAAGAAGCACTTCATTGGGTTCTGTTTGTAAAAAAATACTGCCTTACAGGCTGCATCTGCACAAGAGGAACTAAAAATGTATTGTTTTGTTAAACGGCTGTCACAAGTCTCCTGGCACTTCTGAGTTTCATTGGACAGTTTTGGATTTATGGCCAAAGTGTGGTGGTAAGTGCAAGCTGTGGAAATCTCAGATAAGCCTCTTCCACAAACAACCAGAAGCTTTACCCACGTGTACTGATAGTGGCACTATGAGCGCCCATGTCTGGCTTGCCACTTCTTCAGTCCACAATGTATTCTTCCCAAATTTCTGAAGCAGCATCATAGCTGATGTCTGAAAATGAATGTATCTTTTACTCAGATATCAAGTCTTGACTTACAGACTTCATTTCCCATGACAATTTGTTCCAATGCTTAGTTACCCTCCCTGTCAAAAAACTAATTCTTTAACCGCACCATAGAACAACTTGAGCATCTGAAACACAATCTCTCTGTCTTTTTTTTTTAATGGTTTCAGCCAGCAGGTCTGATATGAGCACTGAATTGAACAGTCTCTTTTGATGTCTTCCCATTTTGATCAAACACTTTAAAAAACAGCAATGAAGTTTTGCTGTATTAAAATCCCATCTGTGCCTAGGAGCTATGAGGAATGAGCCTCTGGCTGCACAAGGTGACACCCACGCAGCAGCCTCTCCCTCAAAGAGTCTCCATCATAAGAGGGAAGGCAGGCAAGAAGTGGGAAGAGACATCAAGATATCCATTTAGGAGTAGTTCCTTCCTTGTTGCCTTTCTCTCTCCAGTGACCATATTGCCCACTACCCCTTTGAAGGGGAACGAAGGAGGAGACCCTCAGACCCTCACACAGTCTGCCACGCTTCAGGGCTCAGGGTGAAAGGACCCTAGTTAACTTCTGTAAAATGCATAACTTCACCAAAAATACCTATATGAAACATCTAATTAACATTAACTGTGCCAAAAGAAAATTGTCATAGATTCATGTCCCTGACAAATACAACAGAGTCTTTGTTTGGTTGTTTTTTTAAAACCTGGTCGTAGTCTCCTATTTCCTTCTGAAGAATCTTAGGTTCAGACCATCAGATCAATACAGGAACCTGCTGGAAGTGCTTTTTCTGTGCCCAGATACAACGCTGTACTTGAGCAAGATCTCTATGTTCTAAAAAGCTTATTTCTAAGTTCAGGATGAAGTGATGATTTCAGTTAATAATTCAGTTAAAACTGAGTGTTCATGCATGCACACACATACACACACACATTCAGAATCAAATGTCTCCCAGATTACCTCAGAATGTCAAACGTTAGAAAAACTGTTTCTCCCTTGCTCTAGAGTAAGCTTAGGACTCACAAGAAGAAACTTATTAAGAAAAGCTCAATCTTTGTGTCAATAACAATTAAAAAATGAAAGCTAAAAGGACAAGAAAGTCACAAGATTCAATGATTTAAGAAAAACAGTTCACAAACCCACGTACCTCAAAGGCTAATGAAAGGTACGTTTGTCTTCGTTAAACGAAATCAAAGTAATTCTGTTGTGAGCCACTTGAAAGGCTGGGTGTTACGAAGCACTAGCTGAATATTAACATCAATGGTACAGTATTATATACTATGAAATAAAGCTATAAAATACATTGACATGAGCTGCCATCCCTCCTTCAGGGTTTCAGTAATCAGAGAATAATTGTATGAAGAACCATCAATGTCAATCCTCATTTTTTTAGCCACACAAATTAAAAAGAGCACCAACAGGAGAAGAGGGAAACCATTTGTGGTAGGACAGGCATAAAATAGAGAAGAGAGGCTACAAGAATATTTTATATTACAGGGACGTTGGCAACAGATGTTCTTTCTTCAATAAAATATTTATCAACCAAAATAGAGCTCTATGTTAATCACCTATTTGCAGGCAGAAGAAAAAATAGAGGACTTAATACTGAAGCCTCAAAAAGTAAAAATTCTCAGCTGTATATGCAAATCAGGGCTGCCTGCAGCTCACCTTCAATGAGACCACCTGACCCTAAACTCAACCCCTAACAACCGGAGGGCAAAGTACCACTTCAACTGTACCTTGGCAACATACACAGACACTCTGGTGAAACTATCTTCCATTAAAAAAAAAAAAAAAAACTAAACCAAAAAATATGTATCTAAACCCAGGCAAAATCCACACCGTGCACTTCCTTCTCCTGAAGGATATTGGATGCAAGAGAGGTTGAATCTTCCATGACAGCTCAAAGTCCCATCCTTTTAACGGACAACTGCAAGGTACTCAAATTATTGTGGGAAAGGCCGCAGAAGAACTTATACAAAACCGTATTTAAAGTCTGTTTTTCAGATGCTTTAAAATGACAAATGGCATGGAAACAGTTAATTCTTTCAAAGAGTGAAAAAACAAGAATTAATTATCTGAGCTTGAAATATACTATCTTCTACTAGAACATTGTACTTCCCGCATATCACCCAAACACTGAAACATGTCTGCCAGGTGCTTATTAGAGTTATTCATTTTAATGAAATTGTGCATAAAAATCAACATTAAACACACCATTTATTTATCTCACTAATCTCTACAACGCCTGTTGCCATGGCTCTCTATTAGAGACAGTAATGTAAATCTACAAACAACAATACTAGAAAAAAAAAATCATAATTAAAACCAAAGCAAAACAACTGAATCAAATGGCAAGCAGACGAGGAGGGCCTTCCAGTATGTCCTGAAAATCTCTGTCGCCCAAGAGCTGATGGGCTGCCCAGGCAATGCAATTCCCCAAGTACGAAGCCTTGAAAAGAGGGCATCCTCCTGCAAATCATGTAAAGGGACCACTTCTGATCTCACATTAGCATGGGATCCAGAGTAACTCTCCTGAACGCCATGAAGTAACTCGCCTGAATGTGTTGTGAAATTCTTCATTTTCCCAACATGCAAGGTTTTATGTTATTCTAAAGGACCTCTTCAACCTCAGCCACAAGCTTGTGAGCTGCCTGCACAACTTCCTTCAAACAGGAAACATCAGAGTAGTGTTTATGGATGAGTTACCTACACTATCTTCTGCTTCCTCCAAACACTTCCCTGGGATCCAAGAAGCACTTGCAAGCAAAAACACTAAGTTGATGTACAAGTCAGCATTTTGGCTTTACTTGCCTTTTTTTGTTTGTTTGTTTTTAAACTCTTTGAAAGGTAAATCTAACAGATCCACTACAGAAACTACAAGTGAAACATTTGTCTCATGAAAAGTAATTGGAAAGACAGAATTCCATCTTTGACAAATCTGTTGTTTGATATATGGATGCAAGGTGCCTATTATACATATTTCTAGACAGGATATATATGTAATGCATTCATACAAATTCCTAGTATAACTCTGACTGAATATTTGGGTAGGACTACATGTTAAATTCATATTTGAATTCTATCACCTAGTTTGGTTCAACTGAGTGATCTTGACAGCTTTCTACAGATTTTATTTCTTGAGCTCCGAGTCCTTCAAAGCAGAATAAAAATCATAAGGGATTCATTCCCCACCTGTGCTCATACCTTACCACGAGTGTAAGTATAGGATATGTCTATTTTTCAACTGCGGGAATAAGCCTACCTTATGCTTTAAACTAGCAAAAGAGAGCCGTAGGGTGCAGGCTGCAAAGCATGCTTAGTCCCATCAAGCACCAAAAACATTCAGTCCCATCAAGCATCGTGCATTTGACTCTAGCGTGGATCTCTCTGCATTCTGCTGCTGCTGACTGAAGCAGGAAGCATCCTTCATTACTCAAAGGATGAGCAAATGCTCAAGGCAGATGATTTTGGAAAATTAATTTCTGCATGTGAGCCACTCTATCTCATCCGACCAAAACCAAAAACAGCCTATAAAATACATTGATAAAACAGTTGCCAACTGTGTGTGTGCACAAAACACTGTTTTTAATGTTTACTTACATTGCTGGAGTAGCCATTGATTTTCCATGGAGTACAGTAATTACACTCTACCTAAAGTTTTAACATTACGCATCTTAATTATTTACAACATAATGTCTTTAATGGTGCACTGTATTACTTACTTTGGGTAATATATCTCCAACGTTATGATACATCAAGCCAGGCGCTAAAATTATTATGCAGAGAGAGACAGCTTAACACTTATCCTTCACTGCTGATGTCCCTACTTGTCTTCTAAGCCTGTGAGTAATTCCCCTCTTTAATTTAGTCAGTTGCCTGGAGGGTTTTCTAGAAAACTTTCTGCGGACCTCAAACTTAACTGAATATGAAGCAGAAAGGACACGTCATGCAATTTAGGTTTAACAAGTTTATTACTGATATGCTGGTCCTTTGACAGACCATTTTGCATTTGCAAACACCTAAAAAAATGAAGCCTTTTGGCTAAAAAAAAAAATACAAATTATAGATCTCAGTAGCATGATGACTTAGCAATTTATTTTTTCCTTTGGTAATTTAAATTTGTTTTTCCCTTTGGTAATCTAAATTTGTAGGTGGTGTTGTAAAAAAAAAAAAAGAAAGAAAAAGATTTATTTCTAGTGAACACAGGAGACTTCTCTAAATCATACGTTCCTACAATAGCAAAGTGTTATTTTACAAAAATGTGCTACAGAATCTTAAAATACTCAAACAAAAACATGGTTAAGCTTGGAGTTCGGGCTCCAAACATACTTTGAAAAGTCAGAGGGACAGTGTTTCCTAGATAAGCAATTTTAAAACCACTGAAATATCAAGCATTTAAAGTTAGTCTTTCCAATAGGATGCCGCTAGTTATAACAATCCAGAAAGTCCATGCTCTGAAAAACAAAGGAACAGTGAGCTGAGGCCACTGTTATGCTTAAGACATCTTCTTTCTCCTCCTCCCCAAATTCATACTGCTCTGTACTCAGTCTCATTCTACTCCAGTATTTCTCAGGTAAGTAACTCTCTCCAAAAAGAGAAGCGTGTGCATGCATGTGTGTGTGAATGGAGAAAAGGAAGAATTTGTTGAAGTAAACTTATCACAGCTGTCCAAAGGTGCCAGTCCTCACTGAAAAACATGGAAGCCACACAGAAAGGGGGCACAGGGAGACGAAGGGAAGGAAACAGCGACAGTGCATCCTGTCTACAGGATCTCGGGGGAGTGAGGTCGTCATACAACAGGGGAGAAGATAAGGGGGGATATTATTTGTAGCAATTATAAATAAAAGGGAAGAGGAGGAAATTCCATATCTGAAATAAAATGTTTTCTTGATCATACTCACAAGATTATGCAGTTTATATACAGCAACTTTCTTGGGGCTGTATTTACACAATTATAATTTTAGTTCTAAAAATCAAAGGAAAAAAAAAATGGTAAATCATCATCTCTCTGGAACCCCTAACTTGCTTTCTTGAGTGTTTTAAGTCTAGTCATACCTAACCACTCTCCAAAATCACAACATGCAATTCCTGAAGGGTTTGGCTGTTTCTGGAGAAGTAAAGTTATTAGATGATTGCAGCAGGAAGCGAGCTCAGATATGAAATGTATAGAAAAAGGCTCATTCTGTAATAAGCATTAAATGGAAGAGAGAATAGTGAGATCTAAATAAGAGATACATTCCTTGCTGTGTTTGAATCAACACAATAGGTATTCCTGCATTCGCTAAATGTACCATTTAAAAAAATATAAAGTAGTATAAAATATTGACAGAGGTTCTGGAGGTTTTCTACAGACTGATAATATTCACATATACAAAGGGTGAAACAAAGGGTGGAACAGAAAAAAGAAAAAAGATAAAAAAAAGAAAAAGGGAAAAAGGGAAAAAGGGAAAAAGGGAAAAAGGGAAAAAAAGAAGGTATGTTGGTGGGGAAAGCTACATCAGGTGGGTGTACTGCCTTTCCAAGAGAACTAACAAATTCTGAGACAAAAAATTAAGAAGCTGTGAAAGGAACAGATAAAATACAGGAGCTCTGAATCAAAGGGTGAATCAAAAAACTACTAGACTGCAAGGGCAAGAATTCAATTATATTTGCCTTTCATATCATTTCTAATTGCTAAGGATCTGTGTTGAAGCAAAGCATGAAGTACTTTGATCTCAGATGTATAAATTCCTGCTCTGATAAATAAAACACCTCTGAAGAGAAAAGAGGGGAAAGTTGCAAGAAAAGTTTAAAGGGAAATAATTATGCCTTATTGCAAGGCATGTTAGCAGTATACTAAATAGGAAATCTAAAAGCAGGCACTGATTAGGATGGTTAGATTTTTTTTTTCTAGATGTGGCTTTGGAGATATAAAGGTACAACTCACACTGAGTGCAGGTGGAAACATCCTGAGGTACAAAAGGAAATTTTCCTGCACAGTGTAGCCTAGCGTGGAGATTGTTAGGCTACCTGTAAACCTGCCATATACTCAATGTCCCAGATCAGGCAGAGCAATGACTCTGCTGGGCATTCACTCCTCTGATCCCTTCCCCACATGAAAGTCTGTCCTCACTTACTTGTCCAAGACTGCAGCCTCCACAGCACTGCTGTAAGACCAGCCACAAAGCTTGGCTAAGAGCAGTATTTTACCACAGTAAAATAAAAAAACCACCAGTACAAGTCTGCCAGATTTTGGCCAGGCTCGTTTAGAATCATAGAATCATT
>VWZL01000752.1:41205-85537 GCA_013396915.1 Stercorarius parasiticus | reverse complement strand
TTACATGTCCCCTCCCCGCGGCCAGCCCCCGCGAAGAGCGGGCCCCGAGCTGTCACTGTGGCACCGGCCCACCCGCACTCCCGCGCCGGCCGCCGCCACCGCCGCCGCCCGTTCCGCTGCAGCCCGGCCCGCGCCCCGCAGCGCCCGGCCGTTGGCCGTTACGGCGCGGCCGTTACCGCTCGGCTGGTCGCAGGGCCTCGCCTGACTTGTTTTGAGGGGGAGCTGGCCTCGGGAACCGCTGATGAGCCTAAATCCAAAGTGCTAGACCCAACTACAGCATATCTATACATATGATACATACATATATATATAAAAAGGTACTTCTGAGGACCTCATAATGAGGAACCAGCCAATTCCTGCTCGCAAAGGGAATGTTTCACATACAGGTATACGGCGCTGCTGTGCAGGCTACGAAGTTCCAGTCGGGTCCAGGAAGGGTGTGAAGGCTACACCGGAGCTCCCCAAAAGAAGAGGCTGTCCCGGTGACCCCTGTGCTAGTGGCCTGCCAGAACAGAGGACCCACAGGCACTGTCCCAGCACCGGTGGTGGCAAGTTAAATCCCCAGGAGGAATGCTGTACAGGTAGGTCTTTTGCATGTCTCCCCCTGCAAGGAGGTTTCTGGGGAATGGGATAAACAAAAAGAATGTGCCCAGTGGGTAACGTGCTGTGGGTGATACAAAACAAGAGCTTGGCAGGCTGTAGTTTCTTTATTGCAAGTTTTTAGTGGTAATCTGTCTCTCCGTGTTTCTAAGAGTGTTTACTCCCCTGTCATTTAAACTTTCTGTGGCTTAGTGAAATGCTGTGCCTGACAGCACTCAGGAACAGCACTGGTTTTCCCAGCCACTCCTGCCTTGCCCTGACAGCACAACGGGGCCAGTCTAGCTCCTCAGCGAGATGCTCGACTATAGAGGCGGACAGCAAAATCCTGTGTTGTCAAGGTAGTGAGGAGGGCCAAGAATTGAGAATGATTCATATGCAATTGTAATAGTATTTTTTAAGAGGATGCATAAAGAAACAAGTGCTAATGTTAAGGCTGTTTTGCCAGATGATGCCGCTAACCATGTCTTACCAGGTAGGTTGATGGATGAACCCAAAACAGCAAAAGGAAGCATGCACTTTCAACATCTAAACCTGATGCTGTGGCTGATACAATTTAGAGTGCTAGGGCTAATTTATGAGTCAATCAGCCTTTCAGTTTGTGCTTAGTGTTGAGCACACATGGTCCAGTTAACTTACATGCCTGAGATTTAAGGGTATGTGAATGTTATTGGATCATGGCCTTATTACCTGTATAGTTCAATTTCTACATAAAAAACCCAAGTGTTACTTCCATGCTACTTTGTAGGGATTTATGAAATTTAATATTGGTACAGTGCCTTAAAAACAGTAAAGCTTTATATGCCTATGAATTTTATATACTCAGTGGCCTTGCACTGAGTATTTTACGGGCTTTTAAGATTAAAAATGCTGAGCACTGGTGTATTGGAAGTTTCAATGTTTATCAATTTTTGGTTACATACTTTGGCACAGTCCTGCTGGTCTAGTGACACAGTTACTGCTGTCATTGCATCCCTGCTAGAATTACATCGTAGTGATGAGACTCTCAAAAATATTTTCTTCACTCTAAAGTTTGAAATAAAGACAACAGAGCTTAATTTCTCTCATAAATTGTGTTAAAGTGTTGCTAGGGTAGGGGATTTTTTGTTGTTTTAATGCCTGTTTATGTCTTCCCCATATAAAGATGAGGACCATGCTCTACGAAGATGAATGAGTGTGACATATGCTGTATTTTTAAACACTTGCAGGCTGTCAGCTGAGTTTCCATGGCTAAAGAGAAGTATGTTAATTTTTAAATCTCACATGGCATGCTTCCACAGTGGAAGCTAGGAGTAGTAAATGGAATTGTTTGGGTAAAAGAACCCTTTCCACACTGATCGAGAAAACTGTATTTAGAATCTGTAACATTGAGAAGAGTCACTGAAGAGAGGGGGAAGATGCCCTAAGAAGTTAGGGCCTGATTCTGCACAACTGTGCCTGGATGAAGAATCCTTGCTCTCATAATTGGTCTCGATGACAGTGAAATTATTTATGTGGGTTATGAACTATTTGTATGACAAAGAATGTACAAGATCGGAGTCTTTAACAGTACAGTAAAGCTGTCCCAGGACAAATTCTTCCAGAAGTTTTATTTTGCAATAGTCAGTTGGATGAACTTTTCCTTTCGTCTTTCTGAGTATGACGAAATGGAAACTCACTTCTTTGATGATGTATTCCCTGTTGATCCAAACAGGGAGGTATGAAGTTATTTATCAGTTCCCCAAACTATATTTACAGGACGCGATCTGAACCCAAGATAAGCAGCATACGCTTTGTATTTAACACAGAGTGTTGGAACAGCATGCAGTGCTGTATTCAGTAATCTCTCCAAGGGCCACTAAAGTACAGTCACTTCTGTAGCAAGCAGAGCCAGGTGGCCAAATATCTGTTGTATACGTTTAAATTCTCTAGAAATAAAATTCTCAACAATGCTGTTTTCCAAAAAATGAAAGGTTTTGTCCAAAATTTAATCTCAATATGCTTTAAGTACTTTATTTTAACAATGATGAAACTATTTCTGCTCATAAAACATTTCAGCATGATTTTGGACCAATTATTTAAAACAATTTGTATTGAAAATTTTTGGAAAATCAGGGTGCATGAGAACTTGTGGCAAATTTATTGAATCACTGACACTCTTCAACAGAAGAGTATTCTAAAAGAAAAAATTCAGTTATCTTACGTGTCTGGAAGTATGACTAAGATACTGAACTTGAAAATTTGTTGCCAGTATAGCAACATGTGTCTCTGTTACCTCTGCATATAGAAAAGTCTGATTAGCATTGGATATTTGACCAGATTAGAATTTAACTAGATTTATGAACCTGTTTTATTTTCCCATTTTGTTTTTAGTGTTTACTGATTAAAAAAACCCCACCATGTACATATAATTGATTTAGATGCAAATGAATGAATCAATCTTATCTCATAATGTCTTAGTAAAAAAAAAATAATGTAAATTTGCTTGGCAAATCCTGCTATCTTAGTATTAAAACTGGCCTTAATTTTTAAGGGAGTTGTCCTAGAAAGTTCTGAAAATGTTTCATAAGCAGAAATCAAAAGTGTGAAGGATAATAAACGAGAATCTGAAAGTTGGTTTCCAGGTCCATATTTAGGGTCTTGAATAAGTGACCTGATTTTTCAAAGGTGCTGAGCAGCCAGTCGCGCATGTGAATTCCACTGGAGTTCCCACCTGCTCAGTGCTTCCAGAAACAGACCTCTGGCTCAGGATCAGCAATGCAAAATTTTTAAAAGCTTTTTCTGTATGTTTTAAAATCAGTCAATTTTATTAAGTTGGGTGTCTAAAGCACTGTTCTAAGACATCCCCATTTTGCCTTGTGTCACCTTCCTTGTTTAAGTTTTGGCAGAGGAAAGCCTGGCTTACATAGTGAGGTCGCCGAGAGACCTGAAATATTGGCTGGCAGCCTTGTTGCGCTCTCACTTGGCTGTGAACTGACTCTATTTTATGTTACAAAGTTCAGTGAGTATTTATAAAACCGAAACCATCGTTCTACTGCAGGTTTGACAAATCTAGTTCTTAGCTAGATGGTTTTTACTACTTGTTCACGTCTTTTTAGATGAAAATAATCCATCTCTGGAAATACTGAGAGATGTCTTTTTGTATCTAAGACCACAAACAATTTAAACATGAGTCTGAGCTTGGATAGCAAAGTATTTTGTTAATTTATCCTGCTGCATATTTTCACTATATGTATTTATTTTCTGCCTATTATTGCAGTTTTATTACCTGAAATATAGGTATTTTACTGTGGTTTTGCAGCATATTGAGCAAAAATTAGTTGTATTAGTACATAGCTTAACTCTGATGCTCTTTGAGGCAACATGTTAATGGACACATCATCAGCTAGCATAGTCAAAATAATTCCTTTTTTTGAATGGAACTACGAATTTCTGTATCCACGTCTCCCACTTACATGCTAGTGCATTGTTGCTTTCTTTTTCTTCACATATATTGCCACTAAATACTAGGCACAATATTTTGTCTTAGTGTCTTTTTCAAGTAATAGCTGTAAAAGGCATGTACTCATAAATGGCAGTGGCAAAGCGCTCTCTCAGTTTTTTTTTTTCTTTAGTATTTTAATAACGCAAAACTACCTCTAGGGATGTTTAGGCAACTAAAGTCACAGTAAGTCTACTTTTCTGCTCATCATCTTCCCCAATTACATGTTCCCGTTGAGCTAATTTGTATGTGAAACAAACAAAATGGCAATGTTATGTGCAAGAATTTGTTGTTATTGCTTAACTTTTTTTGGGTTGAATTCTATGACTTGGGAACCAGCAATCTCAGCCATAGCATCAAAATGCAGAAGTGTTTCTGTTTTTATTTTTGCAAATTATAGCAGTAATATACAAAGCTAGTGAAATTAATGCTATCATGTATCAGAGCGCAGAAACTTGCTATGTCATAGCCTTATCTTTTGATAGGATAAAATTATAATCTGATTATAAGTTTTCGTGTAGTAGTTTTTGTGTGTTGTGTAACACTTATTAGGATGTTGTGAGGGAAAGCTGGATGCAGTTAAAGGTTTTGTAAGTCAGTGACATTATTTGGAGATTATACAGTTTTCCGGAATGTTATTCTATTTCAGAAAATGATCTTTGATTAAGAAGTTATTTTCTTTTTCTTTACTGTGGAAAGTAAAAATTATAGTTTCTCCTTCAGCATTAAAAGTTTTCCTATGAGGTGCAACTCGGATTGCTAGTAAAACCAAAGAGGTACATGTTGTTATTTCAATTTAAGGAATTATGAGAAAAATGTTATTTTTTACAAGTCAGCTTTTGTTATCAGTGTTACATCTCTGTTGGCAGTTATGAACTACTGGGTAGGGTTTTTTCAGGTTTTGTGTGAAGGATTCAATTTTGTAGCTAAGCCAATCTGATTGCAG
Source organism: Stercorarius parasiticus (assembly GCA_013396915.1). NCBI lineage: Eukaryota > Metazoa > Chordata > Aves > Charadriiformes > Stercorariidae > Stercorarius > Stercorarius parasiticus. Next base: position 80,534 of record VWZL01000752.1, on the reverse strand, counting down.
GATTGGTAGTTATTTGTGAAGAGCTATGCAAATAACATATAAAGTTCTGGGAATAATAAAAGCTCAGGCAAAATCCAGTGGATTGGCATTAGGCCTTTAAAGAAATTCTCTGCATGTAACTGTTGAAAGAAACAATAGGGACATGAGAATCCTGCCACCTGACTGGTCAGTGGCACTCAGTTGACAAACAGAATAAAAAATGCCTATTGCCAGCTCTGTGGTGAAATATTTAAAGTACAGTTTTTCATATGGCTTTCAGTTAAGCCTAATTTTAAAATCTAATACAAAGCAGAAAAGCAGAACACCATGTAAAGTGGCTAACCTTATATTTTGTAGGGTATTGGGTTAATTTACTGGAAAAGTGGTTACACATTTTTTCAACACTGACTGGCTAGTCCCTGAAGAAGGTGTTGTCTAGTTACTGAGCAAGAATTAAAAAATCTGGGTGACCTTGCATACCTCTGACACCACAGAAAGCCTAATTCCTTAAATAGTTACTCAGTTTTGTAATTAGCTAAAGGGGATCACTAACCAATGAAATCGAATCGAACAAAACACAAATTTGAATGAGAAAATCAGTTTCTGTACTTCCTTTCTATAATAGTATACATTGCTAAGACTGGAGGAGAAAAATATGATTCACTTGTAAGAACCGTAATTGCTGTCAAGCTCTGATGCCTGCATTTTAGCACTTCAATCCATACATAAAATCAGTTTGATTTTTATGTGATGGACACTCCCAGCTCTCACTGATATAAAACCTTCTATTGCTATTTTTTATAGATGTAGGTTTTGAACTTTAGATATAAAAATGTGAAAGTATTTGGTATGAATATGAATTAAAATGTTTCTGGACTTCTAGCAAGTTTGCTAATGGTGAAGACACAATAGAATTTATTTTATTTTGAATCTGAAAATGTAAAAATTTACTGTTTAAAAGTCAGAAAAAAACTTCTATTGAGATCACAAATTCCTATGTTAACTTCTTAGAGATTTGAGGGTTTTTTGCTTCGCTTTGGGAGGAATAGAGCAACAGGACCATCAGCCACTTGTGACATACTTCAGGCATATTACTGCCTGAAAACTGGAGAGAGATTTGGGCTCATTTTCTGTCCACTGTGTCCTTGGCTCTTAAAGGTTAAGGATCATTTATTTGTTCTCTGGGCAAGATGGAGCAATAATAATACAAACACTAAAATTTTCAAAACCATCAGTACCCTGCTTATTTTTTAATGTATAAATTTTATGAACTTTCTACAGCTGTAGGAAAAGCAATAGCAATAAAAGTGAAGAGTGGAATGTCACAGCAAAGGCTGAAAACCCGTGCACCTCATGGACAACATCGGCTTTTGGGATACGAGCAAAGTTGGTGAAAGCAATTTTACATTATTTCTTGCATGTCATCCTGACTAGTGCTTCCCCAGCTTAGGCAGCAATCAACAATTATTTTTCCCAAAATGCACCTCTGTATTTTCTTTCAAATGGAACTCTATAAGTGCAGTCTCCATCGGGACCATGATTTGCCAGTTGCCTGCACGTAGGGTACTAGGCGGGAGCCGAGCAGAGTGATGGAGCCGGGACACCCACGCTGGGGGAGTGGAGCAGAGCAGAGCAGGCGCTAGACTGGAGACCCGTCTGCCCTCTGTGCTGGGCACAGAGCAGGTTTGATAGTGCTCCTGCACAGGACAGGAGGCTGGAGCCAGGAGGCTGTGTAGGTAAGACAAGGGAACTGGACATTTCTGATTTTGAACTGCGAATGCAGCAAACATTAGGCCCAGACCTTTCTAATTCAGTAGCTTCAGGGGAACTGTAGTGAGGAAAACAGAGCCTGATCTGTGGTGATTACTCATGGGCAGGCAGACAGGTTCTGTGTCTGGACTCTTGGCTGAGGACGGTGGATTATTCCAGTCCCTGCAGCCAGAGGCAGACCTTTGGCAGGTTTTTCTGATAACTTTTCCAACAGCCTCTTTTATCCACAAGTGCCAAGCTGCTCAGGACTGGAGTGGCCCAGTCTTAACCAGGCACTAGCCAGGCTGTGTCTGTCTGGGTCCTGTTGGTGCTGAGGAGGAGGGGAGGCTCCAGCCCACCCTGTTCTTGTCCCGGGACCCAGCCTTGGCTGCTGCTGCTGCCTCTTCCCAGGGACAAACGGGCCCTGCTGGCTCGGTGCATCGCTCTGCTGATGGGAGAGGAGCGTGCAGAAGGACTTCTCCTTCTCCCAGCACACAGCCATCCACCCTGTCAGCGGTAGCCTTTGTGCAGAAAATGAAGAAGAGAAATGCAAAGTTGCTCACCAGTGTTAAAATTAGCACGTTGACACAATTGTGGTAACTCCTTGATGGCCTTGAGTTACATCCACAAGTAATTCTGCATTGTTTTTTCTGTGGAGATCAGCTGCAGCTATTTTGTGCTTGAATATCTGAGAAGTTTAAAATGTAACTGGAAATTGATGCATAGGATACATATATAGTTAACACAAATACATTTTTAAAACTCTGTTATGAATGGCCTGATTGAGGAGTGAAGATCTTACTGGTGAGGGATTACAAAATGGTTTTCTTGATTTGGGTAAAAGCAATGCAGAACTGTAAAAATGATGACTAACCGTGGCAGCATTAGCAACCTCTGACTAGATATACTGATGGCAAGAAAGTTTTACTTTTGGCCCAAAAGCAGTTGATGCGATATATCTTTTATATTTACTGCAATATCAAAATACACATATTCATCTTTAAGAGGTACCATCATACCCTAGCTTCACATGTTTCTGTTGATAATGAAATAGTTACGAATTTTTCTTCAGAAACTTCTGGGTTTTAAACTATTACTGGAATTTTGTTGTTTAAATTGTAGTGAAAGTTCCTAATTCCTTCAAACTACCCACAGCGTTTTAGCTCCAGCAGAAGTGATAGAAGGCCAGTTCCTTTTTTTACAGTAATTCACTCTTTGATAATTCCATGCTTTGGACTAGTAAATGTACTTTTAAAAATATTGCTAGCTTCTGAGCTTTGAGAGGTACTGTGGAGAATATAAGGGTTTCTGTAGTCATGCTTCTATTTTTATATTTTTCCTTCATTCCATGAGAATACAAGACATTTTTTTTAAAAAGGACACAAGAAAAAAGCCTATTATATTGAATAAAACATATTTCAGTGAAGTATTATTGTTTATGTGTGCTACTCCCCTCTAGTGAATAGAAGTGGAATTGCTCCATCTCATGCCATGCCATGGACCCCCAGCTGCAACCGGATTACGGAAATTTTCTTCAATTTTCAATGACAGAGAGTTACTTTTTTGGAGTTGAGCAATGTGAACTTTTTTCTGCTTTTTCTATTAAGGACAAACCCAGCCTTCATTGCAAAGCATGTCAAGTTTGCTAAATTCAGTCCTTGGCACACACATAATGCCCAAGTAAATACAAAATTAACTTCAACAAAAACAAAACTTGCATTAGTTACTACTGCTGTGTCTGTATATCACTGGATTTATCCCCAGTTTACATACACATAGCATTTATTTTAACAATGTTTACTTTTTTCTTGGTTGTTGAATATATATTTATTTAGTAATTTTAAAACCTCCACGATATGTTGATATTTGCTTTATTAAACCTTTAAGTAATTGATGCCAATGCTAGAGTGGTTTGGTCACAGATGGGTGTGCAAGCCAAGATAAAAATATCAATCCATATATTTTCACATGGACAGTTTTGTTGAGCAGGTAAATATTCTAATATAAACCAGAGGGAGCCAGTATTACAAAAAAGGTGTCTACGTGGTAAATATTCTGTCAAATGTCAGTTAACAAGATATCAAGTGTGAGATTTCTCTGGCCAAAGACCAGTCATACAGCTCACTAGCCACCCTAATCTGTTCTTATCACCCATGGAGAGAAATACATGCATTTAGGTCTCCATCTCCTAATGTACACAACTAAAATATGCTTATGCTCAGAAGCCAATGTTTCTATTGGCTGCGTGTTACAGACATCTCAAGCTAGCATGAGTTGAATACTGTATGTGGTGGTCTAAAAAAATCTATTTGTGTCTGCTGCTTTGCTCTGCGATCGTGCCATTTATTGGCATAAAAAACATGTCATTAATTGGTGGTGCTGGTGAAAACAACTTCTGCTTTCACTGTCAAAGTTAGTCCATTAGAGTTACACAGGCTGTGAAGGTCTCATTCTTAGCAAAGTAAGTAGCCCAAAGAAGTCATGTAAGATGTAGAAGTAGTGAACCTTAAATCAACATTAAATTTGATGTGAGGCAACTGTATGCAGAAATATGTTTCATAAAAAAAAATAAAAAAGAGAACACGAATCCAAAGTTGTTCTCAGTCATACCTAAGAAATGCAGAGGTATGCCTAAGAGTAGAATTTGCTCTATAGGACTTCGTATGTTTATGTATAGTATTCACACATTAAAACTGACACTAGGCATTCACATACCTGAAGCCTAAAGAATGGAAAGTATTAATGTAGCTGAGAGACCAACTGTAACATATTTCCTTGCTTTCCTTTTGGGATCATTTTGCATTTCACATCCTTCACTTTTCTGAGAACCAAAGCTGCAGTTCATCCCTGTTCTTAAAGGATGACAGGTGTTGGAAACAGCAAAGCTGAGAACACTTTTTTCTGTTCTTTTTTAACTGAAAAAAGGTGTAAAAAATATATGAGGCCAAATCCTGCGGCAGAACTCACACTGGGATTTGTGGACTCTAACTTTTTTTTTTTTTTTTAAATTTAGAGTGTGCAGTACATCACTGTAAATCTCTTTTTTCTTCCTTTGTAACAAAAGGATAAAGTCTGGTTTGATATTGCTCGGCACTTTGAGAAATGTGGTTGAGAAGTGCTGTAACAGAATTGTTAATAAAAATGATCTCTTCTCTTTTACAGAGGGATCAGTGCTTGCCCAGCCAATATTTGTTTTTGAAAAGAAGGATCGTCCTTTGAAGGTAAAAAGCTTTTTTTTCTCATAATTGATAAAAAAATGCTGAGGAATGAGGATTCTATAGACATGCTAGCAGTAATAAAAGATTTAGACCAGTTTAAGACTTGTAAGAAATGGTGTCAAAATAGAACAAGGAAAAGCAGAAACTAGAAACAAGACTGCTTTTAATGCATATATGCTGGATTGATATGCTGGGCTGGGCTGGGCTGGGCTGTTCTGTTCTATTCTATTCTATTCTGTTCTATTCTATTCTAAGGTTCTATTGACCTTTCAATGCTTGTATTTTTTTCCAGCGACCTGCAGAAGACCCAGTTTGCAAAGCTGAAAATGGTAATAACCACCTCATTGAAACAGTATTGGGTTATTCATAGGTCTGACTGTTGCCTGTGAAAATAGTGTTTGAACCCTTACTTTGTATGGGCAGGGACAAATCCCTGTTAGTAGACTAAGGCTATGTGTGTTGTAGAGCCACCTACTATGTCCTGATATATATGTCCCTGTCTTACCTCAAGAATTCTTCCATCTTACCCCTCATATTTAGCAGAAAGCCAAACTCAAGAAGCCCTGAAAAGTGGCAAGTATTTTCATCAGCTGTATAAGCTCCTAGCTGCCCTTTTCTATTTTTTTAGGGTACATTCTAATGTGATTTTGCATTCTTAATGTCTTCTGAGCCTGTGGGCTCTTAACTGATTCTAACTGCTTGATTGATTTAGGTTCCCTGAACTTAGTAGAAATAAAGAAGGCTCCATAAGGCTTTGTGCCAGGTGTTGACTGAGATTCCAAAGCCCTTGTGCTTTGAAGTACTGCCTTAAAGCTGTTCCTGTAAGTCATTCCTAGAATTTATTGTGTTACGTTTTTAATTCCATATGAGAACATTGTGCTGAAATCTGCCAGTCGGTCCCCGAAGAACATTATATGTACTTTTCTCTAGATTTCATTAGTTGTTCCAGAAAGCGTGCAAGATCGTCATCTTTTACTTTCCAGAAGTCTGACTCTCAGTCTAACAACGGTATGGCGTTTAACTCCAGTCATGTTTTAATTACTATAGTTCTGTATTCTCATCTGGTAAAGAAGAGAAGGTATTTTCCTGTCTAAGAAACGTTTCTGCACTGCAGAAATGCTGCAAGTCATGAAAACTTAAACATTGATATAAATTTGCTGGTAATTTCCAATAAATCCCCTTCTAAGTAAAAATATATTAATATTCCATACTTACATAATATTACATACAGTAGTGGAAAATACGTGTATTTCACATCATTTCCTTGAATTGCTTTGCACAAGGGAGGAGGAGGGCTGGTTTGCCTTGGTCGTGGAAGAGATCAGTGTTCCCTGGCCAGTCCTTGAAAATGTAAAGCAGTTTCCAGAAGGGCCCCTCCTTCCGTCCAGCCAACAGCTGACATGGAAAGCCCTTTAAGGACTGTGTATTGCTTCCATGGGAAATGCATGCAAGTCACTGAGACTTCTGTGCAGAAGGACTGATCTGTTTTTTACAGTGTTTATTTAACATACGGATGGGACCAGAAATTTATTTCTGAATTCAGGCATTAATATGTGTACACTATATTTTGTTTTACCTAGTACTGTGACACACTGGAATGTAGCTAAGAGGATTTAACATAAGCTAAATTTGATTTAATCTGAAAATTATGCAGACATCATTTACAGAAAATCATAGATATGGTAGAAATTTTAGGGTATGCCTATACCAAAAAATAAAGCATGGTGCAGGAGGAAGCTTGAGTGTTTTACCTCTTGATTGTCCACACTGCTTGACTGATAGCTCACTCCCTAGTTCTGTTTTAAACCTCTCCAACTGTCGGTCTCCGAGACAGAACTGTTACCAAGTGGACTAGCCATAAGTGGGCCTGAACCAGGCTGTGCCACTTGGCCTCAGAGACCTCTCTGATTCAGCAGTATAGGCATAACCTAACAGTCTACTTCAGAGAGATGGTAGTTAGCAGATAATAATTTATTCTACTGCTAATGAAGGCATGATATCTAATTGTCTAATCTTAAAATTAACCTTTTTTTTTTCTCCAGACAAGTGATAATTTCAGTCTCTTATCCTTTCAGATACAGCTCTCGCTCAGAAAAGGGGGAGATCATCTTCCTTTACCATCCTTCCTACCTTCCCTCCCTCCCAGCCAGGTAATTAAAAAAAAAAAAGAAAAGAACAAAACCAGTAAATATTTATGTAGAAAAGCAGGTACTAGCTAAAATAGAGGTGGGCAGAAATGCAATTTCTGCAGGACAGAGCTGCAGTGCATTGGACTAGGCTGGTACTTGGAGAGGAGAAAGGAATGTTTTAGGAGGAGGACTGGCAGTTCAATAGAAAAATTTTTTTTGCATTTTTTGTTAGGGAATCCTGCAGTGCTGGGGAGGAATCTTTCAGTAATTTGCAAATAGGCATTTACACAGTGTGGTACAAACTATACTTGAAAAAGCAGAATGGAGTTAAAGTAATTACATGAATTAGTTTGCTTGCAATTTACTGGTGATGGTTTCTGTAGGAATATAATTTTCTATCCTAGGAGCCTATCTTCCACCTAACCAGTAACCCTGGGATTATTCTCCCACTTACCACTAATGGGAATGATGGAGTGGTCTTAAATCCTAGTCTATATCTCTTACCAGAAACAGGTTCTTGACAGACACTGGCATAAAGGATTTCTAAACAATCTTAAAAGAACACAGCATTGTTATAGGAACAAACTACACACTTCCTGCAATGAATAACTAGTGATTGTGTGTAGAGTTATCAGTCGTGTCATTTTACAGGATGTAGCACATTGTTGCCATTACATTCTGGCTGATGTTTGGTATCATTATTACAGTGAAAGCATCAGTGGTGCACTGCCATCATTATAATAAGTTAAGAAACAGGGTAGGGCACATTTATTTATTCACATGTTCTTGGGCCTCATTTACTCATCTTAAAAATGCCTAAGACTGGACCAGATAGCATTGCCATTTCAATAACTTTTGCAAACCAGCAGCACCTGTGCACCTGGTTTTCAAAGCTAAAGAAGGATTTTATCAGTTTAAAACATCTGTTAATATCCAAAAGTCTTCTGTCTCTGACATAGCCAGAAAAACCATGGTGCTTTCTGTGCCAAAGTCTACCCAACCTGTAAAATGGAGACATTAACAGTTATCTCAGAGATCTTGTTTAGATGGATAGGTTGGAATATTGCTCAGGTACTACCAAAACAGTAATAAATTAATTAAAATTTGCTATTACTCATTATTAAAGTTTAAATTCCTTGTTCTGTAGTAAAGAAGAATAACATATTCATGAGCTCAGCTCTTCTTCAAAGAAATCCTGACTTGATCAACAGCACAAAAGAAGGTAACTTTCATTGCAATATTTGCTCACTGTAGGTCCACAAAGACATTCTTAACAGGTACAGAAGACATAAAAATGACAGCTCTTTTCAATGCTCAGTGATAAGCTAAGTATCATTATGAGGTTCATAAGTTATTTGTTTGACAGTGTAAATATCCTGTGACCTCTGTAGTCAGAAGTAGAGCTTCTGCTCTACTTAATTCCTGAATGGACTGAATATAACATTGAATAGTGTAATTCCACATTTCTAACTGAATATCTCTGCTCCTGGAGAAGGCAATGAGAAGGCAAAGAACCCTCTTGGTGTCTGCAGGTGCAAGATTAAATTTGAAATGTCAGAAGACAAATCTAACAGAAAGCAGTAGATGTAAATATAAAGATACATTTAAATACATAAGTATAAATATATCTTAGAAGTATAAATATATATATTTTTGTATATAACGCATCACCTTTTTATTCTGATGGGATAACAGGGGTTGGTGTCACTGCAGAGTTGTGGTTTTTAGAAGGGATTACAATTTTTTAGAATGTGTAGCAATTCAACAATAAATGTTATTTAAATATGCTTTGAAGCTTTCAGTTAAAGAGGCAAGACACATAGGTATGAATTAGATGTGAAGAAAAAGTCTTTGTTTAAGTATTTTTTTAAATCTTTGTATTTATGTATTTATTTTTATCTTTGTATTTTGCAAGGCTCCTTGTCACAAAGTCAATTGCGGAATGTCATTAGACCTGCCATTTTACAACCTCCACAAGCCCTGACCTGTCCTGAAAATCCTGTAGTATCTCCAGAAACTAAGAAAGAAGCCCACGTTCAGGTAAAAAGAAAAGTAATTTTACTGGCCAATATATGTTTGCAGCTCAGATTAAAAATAAACAGTGCTGTTTTAAAGCAGTTAATTATACCACTGCATGATTTTCAAGAAAGTTCCCATGTAAGTTTCAGTGGAATCTATGGATCGCTGACATGGTGTGAATTGTTAAACTCATGCTGACTGTGTTTGAAAAAACATCTCTTCTGTGCAGGCTGTCTCAACTTTCAGATACGAAGGTTTTGTGGGCAAATCAGCTTTGGGGGTCTGTTGTTATTTTGTTTATTTAGGAAGTAAAATTTTAGCATTTTGATTAAGGGTTCTGGCTTAGTACACAGCTGGAGGAAGCTCTGCCAACTACCACATACAGATATATATACACACACACTGCAGGGACTCTGGACTTATAGCAGATCAGTTTGTAGCACAAAATAAGCTTGGTCTAATTAATTCATCTGGTTTTATTATTCCTAGGTATCTGAAGACAGCTCTTATTCCTCGGCAGAGAATTCAGTAAATTCCAAAACAGCAGAGAGGCTATCTACTACCATGAATCCTTCTAGCTCTAAAACATCACAGTAAGTTTTTATTTATTCTATTTCTACACCATTTTGTTACTTGGCTTGTGGCATATCCTTCTGTCCTACATGTCTTACATGGTACTAAGTCCATGCTATCTACACCCACACAGTGCTCACTGGTGTTTGTGTGTGGTGCCAGGATTTGTGGGTACTGACATGAGCTCCGTATGCCCTAAGAAATGGACTCATGCAAGAAATTAATCTCTGTGGAACAGTTTGTTCGCTTTAGCAACCCCCAATCCAGAAACTATTTTGGTTTGCTATCTCATGCAGCTTTGGCAGTTCAAAATATGTCCTGGTTTTGAATGTTTACAGTCATCTTTGTGTCCCTTTGGACAACTCTCTTCTGATTGCATAGCTGCTGTATCTCATAAACAGATGCAGTGAAACTCAGGAATTACCAAAATATGTCAGCATATTGGACCCAGAAGACAAGAAGAAAACCATACAGGACTGATTTGGAAGACAAGGTGAATGCTGCAACTGATGCTCTACTTCCATGCGCACACCGGAATTTCTAGCATGAACAACTAGCTGTGATGATTGGGATAGGGTGGCATCTTTGGGTTGACCAGCACAGACTTCAAAATTTCTGCATGAGGGAGCTGACTTCCTTGGACTAGGTCGTTGCCTCTGCCTATGACTGAAAGAACTCATGCTAGTGCAACCTCTCTCTGGAGACTGGCTCACAAGAATGTTAGGTCTATGGTAAGCCAGCAGGTTATCTTGTGGGTATTAATATTGCTGCTGATGGTTGATGAGGGTAATTTACCTGGAAGATGTGAGCATCAGGAATACACCTGAGAACAGTTATGATGAGAGAATGACATTTCAAAATGGCAAGGGCCACAGATAACACATTTGTGATGTTGCCTCCTTTCCCCCTCCCACCCAAAGAGAGCAGAGAACACGTTAACTGCAAAGGAGTTTATTCCTGTCTTCTTCAGGGCTGGATAGGCCACAGATAAAAGTTACAGCACACAGTGCTGGGGTTCTGAGGAGATAAGGGATTTTTAGATGCACAGACAACTTTGATTCTTAATCCTTATCCCATAAGAAGAGCATCATTAGAGGGCAGATGGTCACTGTGATTTTGGAAGAGCCAGCCTGTCCTTTTCTGCCACAATTAATACTGTGATGATGCCCTGTGAGGACACCGTGGAGCCACACAGCACTCTGGGTTTTTCAGAATGATGGTAATGCACATGCTGGAAAAGCTAAAGGGAAGATGATGACTTCAAAATCAATTGGTATCAATACTCCCAAGTCTTTTTACCTTCTGTCACCTGCTCAATATCTAGGAAAACATTGGTGAGTGGTTTTCTCTTGTGAAGTAGATGGATAGAGAAATGCAATGCAGTGTTCCAGTCCTGAGAAGTTACAAGCCTTAAAAGTGCTTATGATATTTCTTTTCCTTTTCCTTTTTAAAAGAAGAATTGTTCATCTGCTTGGGGTATCTGTGCTTCATTAATTCTCTATATCACAATTGTGGTAAACGTTGATTTATTTGACAAGTTGAAAACTAATTTAAATATAACTAGGTGCTTACTGCTCTTCTGAGATTGTAGGGGACTGTGAGTGCCATTCCTCTGATCCATATTAAGTGACTGATGCTTTAAAATACTTAAGTAATATCTTTTTGACATGGTTGTTTTCTCATAGATAATTTGATAACAAGTATTCAAACAAACAACTTTAATAAACTCCATATACATTCTAAACAATAGTGAACATTGCAGCCAGACCTGCTCATAGCTAAGAAAATATTTTTTAAGATTTGTTTTTAATTATCAATCAAGGTGTTAACTATTGGCATTTAGGTACAAAAAATAAAATGCAGAGAGACCCAATAGCAGGGATTACTGCTGCCTGCAAACGTCCTCCTCTTCCACCTCTTCTCTATGTGATACAGTTGTGTATAGAGATGAATGAAAATGGTTTGTTAGCCCTCTGTATTTGCTGCAGCAGTCCATCTCCCAGGAAATCGCCAACAGTTCCATTTCCTGAACTGGCTGTAGTAATGAACGGAGAAGGAGACATTTACAGTTTCTTGAGTCTGATTAGAAGCTTGGAAAGGAGATTGAATCCTAAGTGACATAAATATAATGCTGGGAAAACGCAGGCTTCTGGTCACGTATTCAGCTTTGCACAAGGATTTCCTTGAAAAACTGCAAGGCTTCAAGGCCAGCACTGGAACTGGCAGCTACTCAGACCCTTCTGGTCACTCTGAGAAGGACAATACCTGGATCTACTCCCTGTCCATTGTCCCTTTCCAGTATTTGATCCACATTGCTCTTTCTCCCATTCTTCCTCGTTAGTGGTCATTCTCTGAATTCAGTGCCTCTGCTTTGCATCTCCATGGCAATGTCATCCCTGGCACACTTTGTTCTTGTCCTGCAGCAACATAAGGGTATTGAGGTTTTAATAAGACTTTAAGGCTGGCACTTCCAGTTAAGTGTCTGCAAAAAGAAAGATTCTGCACTGATTCCTTTTTCCTTACATTTCTGAAAATAATCAAAATCAATTTCCCACATTATTTCTTTGAGACAACTCTCTAGTTTCTGGTTTTTATCTCTTCTGGAGTGCTATCCTTACTAGTTGCTGCTGGAGTAGCCTAGAAGTAGCAGATGAAATTTCAGGATGCAGCACACTGTCACAGAAACAAATCTAACTCATTAAACTTTCTGCAGTAAGACACTTCCCTGAGGAGGAGGCATGTTGTTTTTCTTCTTGTTCTGTGCTTTTAAGGAACATCCTGAATAGTCTTCATGAAATACAATGTGATACTCTCTGTTGCTTTCGTGAAATGTTAAGTAGAGAATATTCTGATTCTCTTAAAGAATTTCGCTGATTACTTGGTCATTTCTTGTTTGTCTTTAATGTAAGTTGTGGTAAAGTAAATGCATGAACTTATTTATATTCTTTAGAAGGTTCTAAATAGTTCTAAATCACATTCTTGTGTTACTTTGTTCATACAGAATTCAGTCGCTTGAAGACAGAAGTGTACAAAACAGCAGCAATTCTGATTTTGTGTTTGGAGAAAACATGGTTGAGAGAGTCTTGGTAAGATCTGTAAATGCGGGCAGTCTTTTCATCAAGGTTAATGTACTTACATTTTTTTTCAGAGATTGAATCTTTTTAGCTCCTCTTGTTCTTTTAAAGATATGAGTAAATATGATTCCAATGACTGTTGAGAGGAAAATATCTAAATATTTGCTACAGGAGCATTAGGCATCACTATCTTCCCCATCCTAGATAAGTACTCTAATTACCAACTCATACCATCATGCACTTCTTCTCTTTTGTTGATTTTTTGACCTGAAAAAGGGGGCTTTATATAATCCATGTAAAGTAGATATGAAATAAAAGAATGTGGTTCCCAATGCTGTAATAGTTTCCATCATAACTGTCAAGAGATGGGAGAAATTAGTGTGAGGGGAAAACAGAACCCCCATCCTAGATAGTGTCCACGTTGAACTGTACTGAGCAAGCTGTGAAACAGCGTAATGGATCCAGTCCTGAAGGGAACTCAGACAAAAAGGTGGTTCCCAAGCTGAGGACTGCACCATTTAGAATGGAATTGAAATTCAGGTTTTTTTTGTACAAGTGGAATGAAAATGGTACACATACCTTTCACTGGAAAAGCTTGGCAACCATAGGTCTGGGTTATGACTTCTGACCAGGATTTACTTATATGGTAGGAGATGAGCCACTGAGCATTGTCAGGAGACAGAAGCATTTATTTAGACATGCCTACGAAACTTGATCTGCAAAAACTGAAGGTCATGGAAGTTTTTAATTTCTGTGAGGTTAAGTTTGTGATGACTGGGAATTTTAAACTATTTTTCTGAGGCTTAAATGCTTAAACTGAAAATTAACTGGTACTTAAACATCTAAATCTTTCAGTGGATTTAAATCCTAGTCCAGGATCTGTAAAAAGAGGCCATTCTTCTTGGGGAAAGCATGATGTACCGATTTTATGATAATAAAATTGATTCCACTAGAGACTGAAATTGTATTATCTGTGTCAGTTTTTACTCTTAAGATATTACAATTGCTAATCTTCAGCCTAGCATGCATTAAATAATTCACTGTTGTGTCTGATATGAAGTAGCATAGCCATTTTATTTAAATAGGAATTCTTATTTTCCCTGTTTTTTTCTAGAGTCCTGAAAAGCATCCCAAGTCATGTAATGAAGCTGATTCCTACAAAGGAGAAATAACATCCATGTACATAGAATCTTTTCATGTCAGTCCACAAACAAGTAAGCATACTCAGCAATCAAGTACAGTCAGCTTTATTATTATGTGTTTCGCTGTATCTTAGTGGATGTCAAATGAGTGGTGGTCAATAATACTCATCTATTCTCAAGTTATCCAGTCACTTGTAGCGTGTGTAGTACACACTTGTAGTGTGTGCCAAATTCTGTGTTCAGAAAGCAGCTACAGTTTGTTTTATGACATCTGAACTGGACTAACTTCAGAATGAATGATCTAAGTTACTCAGGAAAGGATAGCGTTTTACAGATTGTTTATTGCATATTATTACGATTTATTATTTGAAAAAAATGCAGTGAACTTTGTGAATGCCTTTTAGACCGCATTTGTGAACTACAATTTTAAGCTGTTGTCTGCTTGTATTTTGTGACTGCTCATATAAATTACTTTGCCATATTTGTATCCTAATTGTAGGATTGAAACTTCCATACAGACAGATTTCAGGGGTTGTTTGTGACCCTGGTGCAAGCTTTTCTACTAGGCAAGCCATGTAAACTTAGGCTGTGAGGGCTTCCCAAGTAGGCCCCTATTTTGAGCTCTCTTGCCAAATTTTGCACTCTTCTTTACTAATGGATGTATTGGATCCTCTTACTTTGTATGAACATTCTTACAAGGAAAAAAAAAAAACCCACAAAAAATTAAAGGCTGTGAAAAACATATATAGATTATGCAAATATTCAAAAATTTTTAACAATGTTGTTTCTTTCAAATCTTGTCCTTTCACATTCCTGTCAACTATTCATTGTATATGTGTTACTATTATGAATACTGGGACATGTGTCTCTCATTATTTATTAAACTGCACAGCAATATGACAGACTGGTTTCATTTGGAAAATCAACTTGTAACGACACAGGGCTTGTTTCTGCAAGTTGTCCCTTGGGTCAAACCTCTGCAACTGCAAAGACCCCTGCTCAATTCAAAATGAGCCTGAACAGGTGAGGCGTTTTGCAGTATCCCAGCCTTTTTCTTTTTCTCTTCTATTTACTGCTTTGGCCAAAACCTTAGTAATAACACTAAATAATATCAGACACCACAGGGATTACTGACGCCATCCTATGTGCTAGTTTTATTGTCCTGAAAATATTCCCTGTACAGAAAAGATTTCCCTTTTTTTTTTTCTTTTTTTCCTACAGAAACAGCTTTGTTGAGGAATGCAACACTAATTGAGTCAGCAGCTGCTTTTATTTCCAAGCCAGTGGAGAAATTTCTGTTAGATAAAGTTGAAGTTATAACTGGAGAAGAAGCAGAACACAATGTATTACAGGTGTGTGTTTCATAAAGCCTTGAAGGTGAGCAGTTTTGTTGTTGAAAAGAACATCTGTATCTATTACAGGTTGCAGCAATCTGAAAATTAGTTCAGTCTATATTTTCAATTTTCACTTTTTAAAGACATGCCTCTGCTAACCCATTTTTCTGTAGGCTGATATTTTCTTTTTCATATTATATTTGTTCATTTTATAGTCCCTTTCAGTAAGTGACGGCTTCAGAACTTCATTGTATTTTATAAGCATCTACACAGTACACCAGCAGCAACTAAAACTTCAAAATCAGAAGTGATTTGAGTAAAGATTTTTTTTATGACAAAACTTTCTTGGAGAAAAAGCAATGTGTTGACAAAGTAATTCGTTTTATAGTTCATCTAAAATATGAATTATCTTTCTGGCCCAGCAGGATGTACCTTGCTGTTCTTCATTTTCAAACTGTTATTTTCTCAGAAAATAGCAATGATGTATGTGATTTTAAAAATTTTAACACTGAAAATTACATTATCATTGATTAAATCTTCTGTCTTGTGGGAACATGGAAGTTTTATTGTCTTTGCAGTAGTACTCTCCTAGTAGTGGTACTTGGCTGCCTAATGTTTCTAATAAGTGGGGGAATAAGATTGTGGAACACTTGTAACAAATTCATCTGTGTTAGTGGATATCACAGATGAAGAGTTAATGAATATGAAATAATTAAAAAAGTAAACTGAGATTCATGCTGAATGTTTTCCATGACTAGCAGAAAGTTTAGCACAGATCTGGGAGCCATTTCGTTTTATGTAATAATGGTGATAGATCTATGTATCTATCTTTGTATACATGTATATGGACGTATTAAAAGCCGTATCAAAAGATATAAAACCATAAAGTTTCAGAACCAATAAAATTAACATTTGCTGGCAATTTCCATCATGTATTTTTCTTTCAGATCAACTGCAAGCTCTTTGTATTTAATAAGCTTTCTTTAACCTGGATTGAAAGAGGCAGAGGATCCCTGAGGCTTAATGACACTTCTAGCAATAAGTGTGGAAGGTTGCAGTCAAGGCTAAGTAAGAATTAAATAACCAAGTAACACATACACAAAACGCTAAATAACTTGTACTATTGCTGTCCGGAATAAGTTTATTCAGAACATTTAAAACTGAGTAGCTAGTTTTATTTACGTCAAGTTGATGAGAATATTTTTAACATTGCCTGAATACGTTAGCTGCGTTACGGACTGAGGCACTGGGCATTTTTCACTCAGTTTGTACGCTCACGCTTGCATATGTTGTTAGTGTCTTTGTATTTCTACTGCAGTGTGTCTTTAGCTCAGACACCAGTCTGACAGTTTGCTCTTTGCTGATTCTGCTTTTCCAGGGGCGCTATTTCAAGTAATTTCCGGAATGTTGTTTTACTCAGTGTCATGGGCGGAGTGATTAACTTCACTTGTAAGAGAGTAGTAGTGAAATATTTAGTAACATAAACCAGTGATTTAACAAAGTTAGTAGTGAATGCGACAGTGTTTTACAAGATTCGATGACAGGGTACACTTAATTATCTACTGTACAGAGGCTAGGGTCAGACAAGCTGTCAGGGAGACCCTCCCGTTGAGTCACGAGGCTCAGAAAGGTCCCCCTTGCTTTCTAAACTCCTTCTCAGAGAGGAGCCTAGGGGCGGCTGGATCCAATCCTAGTCCCAGACTTGGTCAACAGTTTATGTCTAAAGGATTATATATGTGCAATCAATCCTTATATCACTTAGCTAAGATTTCAAAGTTTAGCATGCTATTAGTCACTTACCGAGAATCTGTTGTGGCAAGGAATCTCTCAACCTGTAGGAGTAGAACCTTAAGCGAGTATCCCCACGCAAGGGGAGATCCTGTCATGCAGCCCACTGCGGTGCAGGAGAGCTCAAAGGGCTGTTCACTATTATAGAGTAAGCTAATTGACTTATAGTCATATTCGCAAGGGAACAAATATCTAGGTCCCCACTCTAGACAGTGTTTTGACAATGTTACCAGCCATCCCCCAAAAGTTCAAGCGCAACTTGTAACAACTCCTGTTGATGGCTGTGGCTTGAGCAGGAGCCGGCGGGGGGGGAAGGGGAAAAAGGGGAGAGCACACCGCCACACTCCACCCCATGACTACAGCCAATTCATCATACCTTCACTGAGTGGTGGTACGGTCACCTCTTCCCTCTGTGCCATAAATAGTATACTAATAGTTTGTGCGCTTAGAGATTCACAGTAAGTAGACAGTAAAGCACTGCTGTTTGTTATGTGTTAATTTGTATGTTTTGGGTGGTTGAAGTTGGGTTATTTGTTTGGTCAAGTACCAAACTTTTATACACAACATAACTATAAGGAACAAACATATTAAAATTAGAACTAGCAAGACCACAACTGGGTGAAGCATATGATTAAACAGTCCCATTGGTATTGGTGACCATCCAAGAAGAATTTCCCACCAATAGTGTTCTCCATCCTTCTTCACTCTTTCAAAGACACGGTGTATCTCTTCTGTATCATGCTGGACAGTGATTAGAGTTTTGTGTCCATCATTTCGGATTCGTTCTAGCAGCCGACACAGGTCATCATGTTGTAGTAGTTTCTTCACCAACGTAAGATTCATTCTGATAGGGGTAGGCAAAGGGGTAGGCAACAAATCTTCATTCAATGTATAATTAGATTGTAGCAATTGATAAGACATAACAGGAGTTGAATAATTGAAGTCACATCCCATAATTTTAGTAAAGTTACAAACACAAACATTTAAGTGATTACTTGTATCTACAGTAACATTATCTACGAATATAGTATTACAAAGGGTTCTCATACAAACACATCCTTTTCCAACATATATAAGTACAGTTTCAGGATTTTCGAGATGTATTTCAAAATGACAAACGTTCTGTTCAGTGTCAAGACAAACATCTTGGGCTTTGATGGTGTTACTCTCATAAATAAATCCTTGTTGTTCTCGGACAATGCATGCATTAACATCAACGGTCTGCCATTTGTTCCCGTTCCATTGGGCCCCCACTCTATGTTCTAATGGATAGAGTATAGTTCCATTGTGGTTTAATCCTAGTGCAATGACTGGGTATATGGTGTATACCGAAGCATTGCATATTGTTAGGACAAAAGCTGTAGCCTTGTTGTTGATGGAGTTATAAGTAAAATTGACTAAATACCACCAGGATTGAAATTCCCTTTCAAATTCAGTTGCATTACCTCAGATTACTTTTTGAATTTCAGTGGGTAAGGTACCTTCTTCACCTTCTCATACAATTGCTGCTACCGTAGATTGCATTCACAGCTGAGCTTGGATACAACTAAGAGCTAGAGAAACATTGGTTTGGACTACACCAAGTACATCCACAATCAATTGGTGATCCCTCTTATTAATTCTTTCCCACTGAGACAATACATCAGATAAGAGCCATTGGTTAGTTCCCAGTGCTAATAGGGAAGATCGCAGTGGGTATTCCAATTTGTTTAAATCACTTATTGTTGTGCTCAGTTTATTTGCAAGTACTTCAGCGTCTATACTATTTAAGACTCCTAATCCTGTCCCTGTGATACCGGTGACCTCTCTCCTTGTTTGTCTTGGAGAGGTGAGTGTTTGCCCATGTAACCATGCTAACCATCCTGCATAGGATGTACTCGGGAATGATGAACAGGCTGGTTTGCTGGTAGAGATGTTGATTTGCATCACTAATTCTACTTGTTTAAGGGACCATGATGGATTAAATAACACTCGTTGTTGGCCTGTATTTTTGATCACATATGGTCCAATTTCAGAAATTTGTGGGGATAGAGTTTTCTCATCCTTTACAATCGGTGTGGATGTTGTTGACAATTGGTAATGTCAATTTTGAATTTAAATGATAGTCCCACACTATGGCAAGCCCAGAGACAGACTACAAAAACAAGTTGTGCTAAGGTAAAATTGTACCAGCAGTCCAATTTTTCAGAGGTGCAATGTTTCGTACCATGGATTATTGGGTTAGATACAGTGCTGTACACTGAAATCTGAGATGCTTTCTCATGGGTAGACCCATTGATCATCCGGCACCCTATTTGAATTCTTTTCCCTGCTGTTCCCTGAAGTCAGAGAACTCTATTAGTTCCGTCTCCATTCATTTTCTAAGTACATTTCGCTTCCACGCATGACCACAGTGGAAAGATTTAAATCTCCCTTCCTAGAGTGTATTCCCATACTCCTGGTATACTTAACATGAGCTTGAGACCGTGGCCACTCTAGAGTTCTTCGACCACAGGTTAAAAGCAGCATTGCTGAGGTTTGGAATATTAACATGAACACAGCACTTCTGTTTGCCATCCTGCAGGGTGCTGTAAGAGAAAACAAAGATTTGTTTCGGTGGGGAGAGTCCGAACAGGTTACCCCATTAAAAAGAAGGAAAAATCCATCATGCAGTAATTCTGTGTTTTGCACCACTTCTATCGGTAGCTTCCCAGGTATGTGGGCCATGAGGTTTAGTTAACATCACAGGCACAGTACCTATGGCTGGTAAATCGACCATCACAGGCTATCCTGGCTGTGATGTTGTCGGATATTCTTTTTCCTCGGTGAATGGGACACTGAGCTCAGTTTTTACAAAGAATGCTTGGCTTACAGGGCTTCCAGTGGGCCCATATCGATTATTTAATTGATGAACTACTTTGGAAAGTCTCCTATCCCATTGAGCTTTGTGTGGTTTGAGATTCTTTTTCAATAAGCCATTAGCTCTTTCTACCATCCCATTTGATTGAGGGTAGTATGGAGTGTGGAATACCCATTTAATTCCCTCTTGTTTTGCCCAAATTTTGTACTTCTTTACACGAAAAATGTGAGCCATTATCACTTTCGATCACATCAGGAGTAGGCAGATTTGAAAACCATAACAATAGTCCTAGGATTGTATTTTTTCCATCGGCTCTATGACATTTAGTGGCCACGAGCAAGCTGGAGACGACCTCCACTCCCGTGAGGATATATCGATATCTTGCAGAGGATTTGAATGGTCCAATATAACCAATTTGCCATGTAGACCATAAAATTTTCCCTTCATTGATATGTAGAGGTGGTGCTTTAGCAGGATGATCTGCCTGCAATCTCAGTCTACACTGGGGACATTCTGTAGAATAGTTTCACAAGTTTTCCAGTTTATAGGCCAGCCTTTACTCTGTGCAGCAAAGTGCTTCTTTACCTGTGTGGCCTAAGTTTTGATTTACCATTCTCCCAGTGGATACCACTCTGAATCTAAGGTGATTTTCCTACTTTTGGTTAGCTCATCTACCTTTTGATTCCACTTTGTAGCAGGTTGTTTATCCTTAGCATGAGCTTTAACCCATCCAATCCTAAAAGGTGTTTTCCTGGCTATATCCAGCAATAGTTGCCGGTCTTTCTTTCTCCAAACTGGAGATTCATTTACGTCCCAGTTTAAGGTTTCCCATTGACAGAGCCACTGTGTGGCACTGGCCCATACAGCATAAGAGTCTACATATATGATTTTTACTCTATTGTGTGCCGCCAAAACAACTGCTCTTATTTCTCCTACTTGTGCACTGCCTTCACCTTCTTCTAGTACTTGTTTGCCAGTGGTAATATCTAATGCAACAGCCTTATATTGCCATTTACCATTTACTCTTTTTGCAGAAGCATCTGTAAACAAAATGTTTTCCGTCGGAGTCTTCTCAATAAGGGGTGGTGCATCCAGAACTGGTGAAGGTTTAAAAAGTTGTTGTAACACTAAAGGGTCTGTGTTTACTGGCATCTGCAATTTGGAAACCTAAGTTTGTCCCTCAGTTAATTGCATATTTTCTGCTACTACTGTTAGGAAGGCATACCATTTTCTGATAGTGGGTTTCTGTGCAACTGCTTCCGGGGGAGCAGCCCCCTTAAGGATTGCTTCTAGTAAATTAAAGGGTCCTCTAGTTTGCACAGGTTGTCCCTGATGTATTTTCTCAACTTGTTTAACTGCTGGGACTAAAGACAAAAGTCCCTTTTCCCATTCAGAGCACCGTTGTTCTGTTTCTTTAAATGCAGTTGAGCTAAACAATGATCTATCAGGGCCAGTTTGGAACAGATTACAGTAAGTAGCATGTTCTGTGAAATCCCATGGGGCTATGATAGCGTCGTGGGGGTGTACTGGTCCCAGTGACTGGTATGTTTTTAATTCTTCGATTAGAGTGTTTACTGCCTCATTATGTTCTGATCTCCACTCCCAGGATTTGCCTTTCTGTAAAAGTGAGTATAATGGATGGGAAATTATAGAAAATCCAGGCACATGCTTCCTCCAATGTCCTAAAGTTCCCATTAATTGTTGTAACTCCTTCCTTGATTGGGGCATTTCTTCAATTTTCCTTAACGTATCCGGAGGAATCACAGCACTGCCTGCTATCTGGCAAGTACCTAAATATTTTACTTCTTTTCTTGGTCCCTGACATTTTCCAGGTGGAACCTCAGTTTCTGCTTTATTTAGTGCTGGCCACACTGCTGCTGCTGCTTCCCCCGCTGTCTCAGGAGAAGTTCTTCCTGAGAATATCATCTATATATTGGTACAGTTTCACACCTTGGGGGAGTGAGACTGTAAAACTTCAGCAAGTGCGGCATGAGCAATTGTGGGTGAATGTTTCTACCCCTGTGGGAGTCTGTTAAAGGTATATTGTATTCCCTCCCAAGTGAAAGCAAATGTCTCTTTATCCTTCTCCTTCAAGGGAACCATAAAGAACATATCTTATACATCTAATGCTGCCATCCATGGATGGGCAGCTGCTTGCAGAGTAGCTGTTAAAGTTGCAATGTTTGGTACAGCGTCTGTTAGCGGGGCTGTATTAGCATTTAGGCGGCAGTAATCGACTGTTAAACGCCACCTCCCATTGGGTTTCTAAACTGGCCAGGCGGGTGAGTTATATGGGGAGTGGGTGCTGGAGATAATTTGTCCTTTCTCTAAATGAGATATGACTTCAGAAATGCCCTTTCGTGCCTCAGCAGAGATCGGATATTGCAGTATATTTGTAATCTTTGATTTGGGGAGTGCAGGGACTGAGCGAAGCACCCGCACTGTGGCTTCCTGGGTTCTGCACGGGTTACGGCCAGTGCTTGAGCCAAAGTACCACATGCTGCCATCAGGCAGACACCAGGTTCAGCCATTTAAAATATCAAAACCTTAAATATTTTCATGATGAACTTTAATTGCAAAGGGAGCAGACAATGTGCACTTCTCGCCCAGGAGCCATAAACTAACCTTAGCAGTTTGACATACATCAGTTCCCCTGTTCATACCTGTAATTCTAACTCTTTGCCATCCGGGTCGCACACCCAGCTTCTTGGTGTCTTGTGTTAATATCAAAATTTGTGCCCCCGTATCTATTAAAAACTTCACTAATTCGTTCAAGGACCAACTGGAATTAATATGTATGGGCCATCATCACTTATCCACTGATAAGCCTCCACTTTCCGGACAGGCAGGCCCAATTGCCTTCCGGACATCACTAGTTTTTTGACTTAGTGTCCTGCAATTCCTCCTTAAGAGGGAGAAAGGGATTATCCTCCTTCAAAGAAGTTGAAATACGGTCTCTGTTTCCACCATTATCTCATTTCTAGAACGCTTCAGTCAGACGCAAGATAATGCCAGTAGGCTGACCTTGAATCGTGGCCTGGGAATGCCTAGTGCTAATGCTTTCCTCCACAACTCGTTCCTCTGTTCTCGAGATGCTGTTTGCAAGTTTTTATTTCCCTTTGATTTAATTCCTGGTCCCTGTTTCACGGGTTTTATGTTGTGATCTCCTCCCCAGGATTTCTGGCTTTGTTTTTCAAGTGCTGCACTGTTGTCCTGGCCCATTTCACGGCAGTAGTTAACAATGATGTGCATTAATTCTGCCCATGTAGGGATTTGCCTGGGAGGACGATTGCCCTGTGTATTAAATTCAGTATCTCTTCTAATCTCATTCTGTTTTGCAACTAGATGAGGTTTAAGAATTGCTGGGGCTCCTCTGACCAGTGGTTTCAACACTGCAAAATCTACTGTAGCAGATAGTGGAACATCGTGGCGTCCTCGTTCGTGCATGGCTTGTATGCAAGCAGCTTTTGTGAGGGCTGTGGATAACTCACTTAGAGATTTAATGGGGATTATGGAGGGCTCACCCCACTCCATGGTGTCAATTCCTCCTGCCCAATAAGCTACTCGGCTGGTGACAGAATGAAGTGTATCTGTCGGGTCAGGTCCTAAATTTAAGAAAACTCCTGGACCCCAGTAGCCACTGGCTTCATCCTGACTTAACATTATTCGGTTGACACCAGTTAAGCATACTTGCCACACGTATTCAGTTTCAGTTTCACCAGGGTTCGCAAGGGAACAAAATATCTAGGTCTGCACTCCAGGCAGTGTTTTGACTGTGTTGCCAGCCATCCCCCAAAGTTAAGTGCAACTCATAACAACTCCTGCTGATGGCCATGGCTTGAGAAGGAGCCGGGGGTGGGGGGAGGAAGGGGGAAAAGGGGAAAAAGGGGAGAGCACACCACCACACTCTGTTGTCATTTTTTGTACTGTATTGCACAGTTTCGGCAGATTATTTGCTTTGTATGCCAGATGTATTGAAAGAAACGAATATATTTTTCTATTTAAAAAATTAATAAAAAAAATCTCGCCAGGTTTAGACCAAATTTAAAAGAGTAATTAATTAAAATTTTAGTTGTATACAAGTGGTAGAGAAAAATGTTGCAGTAAAAATGAAGATGCTTCCAATAACTTACCATATAAGCAATTTTATTTTAGTTATGCGAAATCAAGGCAGCTTGAGACTGATTCTCAACACCCGACTCTGGGATCAAATGGTTATAAAAAGAGCAAACAGCAAAAGCCTGTGCTTCACTGCAACAGACCAAGAGGACCACTCCGTTCAAGTATTTCTAATTCAGGTAAGCAAAAGATAAAGACCCCACCCAAATCCCCATTTCATCTATGATTCTGAAGACTTGCTGAGGCTTTGGTTTTAGCACATGGCCTTTTATGCTCTGCCAGGCTATGCCTAGCTTACCTGTTACGTGGCTTTTATTAGGAAATGAGTTAGAAGTGCTGTCCCTTGGTATTTCAAAAAAAAGGTGTAAAGCTGGGATATGGCTTTACCACAGACATTTCCAGACTGTTTCTCGTTCCACTGATAGAATGGATGTCATTCCAGAGTCGTATCCAGCAATTACTCTTTCTCACAGAAGCAACACTGTAAGAATTTCTACACAGGTAGTTACATACTTGTAAGTTACTTTGGTAAAAAGCATCAGCTTTCTGCCATGGTTCTTGACACAGTGCTTGCAATAGTCCATCCAGTGTAGGACCTCCATTTCCTAGTCGAGGAGAACACAGATTTAGCAATGTCACCTTATGTAAGACAATAGTCTTGGGAATCCTGGTTTTCTCTAGCGAGGGCTGATAACTTGAGGATGGAAATGGGGTGGACTTACTTGCAAATAAATAGCACATATGTATGTCCTGGGTTGGGAAGTGAGACCATCCATGTGAGTTTAAGGATGTCTCTGGTCTCCCCAGTAGACCTTTCTGGGAAGGGGTCAGCCTCCTGGGCAAGAAAAATGAATCACCACTTCCAGGAACTGTCATGTTATATCATGCACTGGATATGCAAGCATTCTAAGTCTATCACTTCCAAACAGTGATTGGCTTAACTATGGGCTGTGCTGCACAGCTGGTCTGCATATGAGAATTAGAAATATCCTAGATTTCCAGATGTGCTGCAGTTTTTCTAGCATATATACATGTAAACATTATATTATCCAAAGAGCTTCTCATGAGTGAGGGAGAAGAGTCATGGGATGGTGACTACAAAGGAGGCAGTCCACAAGGCTCCGTTAGGTTGTAGTACTCACACAGGTTTGCACAGAGGGATGACCCTGCCCCCTCCCCTCATGTTTGTTTCTCCCTCCTCGCTTCTTGGTGGCATTCGAATTAGTACAGCTGTGAGTGAGGCAGGCCAGAGAACTAATCTGCATAGTTTTGTTCGTTTTTGATGAGCTAGTTTTTTAGCTTGATTTTATTCACCTGTGATCGCCCTAATGGCGGTACTGGCAGAACCGAGAGGGTCAAATGAAGAGTCAGAGCATGTATGGAGGTGAGTCCACCCCTCTTGCCAGAAGCTGGAGTTCCTGTTGGATTAAAATGACAGAGGAACTCCAGCTTTTGAATGAATAAGTAGAAAGCTACAGATAGAAATGATTGGACTAATAGCTGCCTTTCTCATATTTATGACCCTACGTTTTGTGAAAAGCCATGTTGAGAGCTCGGATTTGTCCACTGAGAATTGCGTTTGTAGTTGAGACACCTGAACAACTGTGAATTGCTTTCTTCTTTGGCTGGCTGTAGGGAGAGAATTGTTTGCTGCTGCAAGTTTGTGTAGCACAGGAGGCAACCCTGATCTGCTGCTGATCCCAATTCCCGTAGCTTTTCCACCTGTACACAATGAAATGTGTCATTCCAATCCAAACAAGACATATTCCTTCCTGTTGCCAAGTGATACAAATAGAAATTGTTCCACATCATGCACAGAAGTGGCGAATTCAGCTACAGAAGACCATGTGCATGCAGTTACCCTCTGATGGATGATTTGCTTCATAAAAACATAGGAAGTACGCTACTGGCACTTCTGACAGTGCCCAAACACAGTGATTTTAGGAAGCACAAGCAAGCATGGCCACATTGTATGGTCTGTTCACCTCATCAACCCTCAGTTTCCCTAAGTGTTGTATTAGGCATGTGAGGTCATGTACCCCGACTTGTTTCCTTTGCTATCTATTTTATGAAGTAATTGCCCCTGAATTTTTCTAATTCTTTTTTTTAAACTTTTATTACTATATTTTTTGACCTGTTTTTTAGTTTATACTGTCTGTCCCGCCTCTCTGTTGAGGCAGCAAATTCTAGAAGTTCTTACTCACTCACTCTTACTCACTTTCTTTTATGCTGATCCTCTACTGCTTTCATTACGTGTACCTTAGTGCATTTATTGTGGTCTGATGAACAGCAGTACCCTATTCAGTTTATCTACTACTTTTATAATTTTGAAAACCTTAGTTATAGCCCCTTCTCATCCTTCTCTTCAGATTGAAGAGTCACAGCTCTTCACAGGGAGCTGCACGACACCCTTGATCATTTTTTCTGCCCTTCTCTTTACCTTCTTTAATTCTGCTATATCCTTGAGATGTGGTGACCAGAACAGAACACAGTAATCGGGACATGGCCGCTTAAAGGTTTTGTGTACTGTCAAAATGCTGCCTCGTCTAGTTTTCAATACCCTTCTTGATGATGCTCATCTTCTGTTGTACAGTAGCAGCAGAATTCATGGTATCTTTACATTTTATAATCACATATTATAAAACTCAGAACACTTTAAGAATCTTGACATTATGTGTGTTTATTTAGGTGTGAATCTTCAATGGATTGTTTTGATTAAAAAGGACAACATACAGCTCTTCCATTACTTTTGAAAATCTCTCAGTCAGATTCTCTGTAAAAAACAGATTTTTTTATGAGTTAGATTGGACTGTGTGTATTTTGTGTTCTGCAGGCAAGCTCAAAAGACACTGGTTACCTGTATGCAGCAATACATCACCGCCTTGTGGCATTGCGAAGCTTTGCTGAGCAAGAGCCAGATGCTAATCAAGTAGACACAGAGACAGAAATAGCTTTTCAGCCATTAAACTGTGATAGCGATGATGAAGATGATGGAGAATTATGTCAAGTGAGCAGCAATGGGTCTGGTAAGCAGAAGTTTTCCTGGGAATGCTGTAATCCTTTCAGGGTATTTTCTTGTAAGCAATGAATATTGTACTTTTATTTCTTTTCATGCTGACTGTAACTTCCATCTGTTACAGATAGATCTTTTCAGGCAGAAGAGGGTAATTCCTTTTACTATTTTAACTTACTACTGTTAAAATGCAAAGATTTGCCAGATGAAGCACCTACACATCTTTATAGCAGTGGAATACTCTTTTGAAAAAAAGGCTGAGAGTTAAGAAATTTTAATATTTTACCTAAATCTTTCTTCAGTATATTTAAACAGAAATGACTAGAGGTATTGAGATATTAGTTGTTACTTGAGTAAGTGAAAGTTGAGACCATTCACATAATAATGTTAAGCATAATGTGTTTAATAGGATATTTATTATGCAGTGGTTAACTTAACTTAAAACACTGATTATTGATCAGCTGTAACTACCTCACTAGGAAATTTGCAGGTCAAGATTTACCCACCAGTTTTGCTAGCTTTCTTCAACATAACAAAAATGTAGGCTCCTCAAAGTGAAGAATGCAACTAAAACAAGATATAAGGGGCAAGCTGCTGACTTAATCCTACTCAAGCTCTTCTGTCTTAGCAAAAGACAAGTCACATTTCTGGGGCAAATTCACTTGCTTGTGACAAACTGCTACAGTGGATACAGGAGCTGCCCAATTACGTTTGATTTTCTAATAGAAAGACTAGAGCAGACATGTTTGAGTTGCTGATCATAGCAGTAGTTTCCCTCATCAAATGAGCAATGTACTGTCCTTATATTATAAATTCTTCCTTTTAACAACTATTCAACAAGAATCAAGTCATGTACGAGTAACAGCTATGAGTGACTACTTAAGGAAACATGTCTTTTTTCCCCTTTAGGCAAGTAGATTGCAGTTTACAATGCTTGTTCCTGTTATTAATTGTTGTTTAATTACATTTCAGGAGCATTCAGTGCTCTAAACAAAGCATGATGCTCTTATACAACATTTTCTCACATACACCTTTTTTCTGTTTAGGAAATGGGAAAATTGTTAGCCCTGAGACCTCCCTGGATTGCTCCCAGATAATCAGGCATTCCCTCTGTAATTCTAAATAGTCTCTATTGACTTTACAAAGAGTTTCTGGTAACTTGAGAACTCTGGATGGAGCTTGATTCCTTTCCAGAATTATTGCTGATAAGAACTCTTTGTTCTTTTTGGGGGGAAAAAAAAAAGAGGGGAAAGGGAATGCCAAAGTAGTGTAGGAGCACAGATTTACAAATTAAATATTTATTTTGATTTGCAGAGGCTTCTGATACAAATATTCAGATGGCAGCCAGTAAACAGATTCAGAGATATGAGAGTCAGGTGCTGTTTTTTCTTGACCTTTTGGTTTAGGCATCTGTCTTTCATTTATGTCCAGTTACTAACAGCAGTTCTAACAATCCCTTTCAAGTGCTTTTTCGATGACTTCTGGTATCTCCTGCTTATTTTAATCTCTTCTATTATTCTCAGAGCCATGATGTTTTAATTTTGCTTAGATTTCAGTTACTGGTATCCAGGTCTCACTTTACATGCAAACATTCACATCTTACACGTGCCTGTCCCTGAACTCCCATTTCCAAAACAGGAAGAAAAATATACCTCATGGGTTTTGAACAGGGTGACGTCAGTTTTAAATATCAGCATAGAAACGTCCATTTGGATGCAAGAGACCAGATCCTGCATATTTAAGAGCATTTGTGTAAAGCTTTCATTTTTATTGAAGGATGTGTGTGAATAAGCCATCTTATTGTTGTAACTCAGTTGTATCGTTGCAACTCAGTTTCAGAGATTACCTATCCTTACGACTAGTGTAAATGTTAAGAAGCATTGTTTCTTAATGCTCAGTGACTGTTTCAGTACACAAAATATAATTAGCAAGTATGCCTGCATTTTATTTTATTCCATTGTACCTGTTTTGTCTCAAAGAGAACGATAGTTCTTTCTTTTTTTAATATAGACAATTTCCTTCTTGTTAAACCGAGCTAACACTGTTCCCTAGATTATGCTAGATATTTCATGACACTGTAAAAGACATGAAAAAATAGATGAGAATTATCTTTAATGCTAGATACTGAAGAAGAAAGCAAATATGATATACATACTAAGTGAAGTGTCATGAACATTAAAGTGATTCTGTATTTTTGCAAAACACTTTTGTAAGAAAGTTTTACACAGAATTCTTCACTGTAACATCCATGGGACATTAATGCTGTATAAGGACAGTGTATAAGGTAGTAGATATATTTCTATAATTTTACAAATTCATTATAGACATTTATTCTGATATTTTTTAAATTTTTAATTGAATTGCTTTACTTTCAAGTAGAGATAGTAATGTCATAAAGTCCATAAAGAATAAGATGGCTGTACCTGATATTTTTATCAGATCATATTTCACCAGTTATAGCTTGGATATTTTTACCAAGAAATTGTTCCGTAAATCTAAGTGGAGAGAAACAGAACAATTCATGTTTAAACAGATTTTGAGAGTGGATGGGATCAATAAATCTCTGGGAAGTAATGACCTTTTCCCACTGACTACAGAGTGATCTGAGGAGATGAGTTTAGAATAGACAGCAAACTTCTAGGCTGACCAAAGTCAAGCAAATATCTTCTTCCATTTCTTTCATTGCTAATTTCTCTGCTAAGCATTGTAACTATGTTTGCCTCCAGTTGTCTTTGTGGTATCTAGTGGGGGAAAGATCAGCAGAATTCTTTATTAGGCATATGAAAAATCTTCTTACTGAACAATTTAACAAATAAAACAATGAAAAATGTTGATAAGGCAATGTGTGAATGATCAGACCACAAGTGCTCCCTCTGAAGGAAATGCCACTGGCCTCAGACAGTTACATGACTCTCCCCTTTTCTTTTTTCTCTCCTTGGACTTGTAAACCTTAGATTCTTTGCTGTGTGGTAGATCTGCTTCAACAAATAGAAAAGAGAATTCCCCTTAGCCAGGCATATAGCATCCCCTAGTAAGGGAGCGTGGCCTCCTGGTAGGCAACAAGTTGTACCTGAGCCACATAGGTAAAGAGGACCTAGCACCCTATAGGTCTGTATCAGGGGCATGTTCTGCAATGAGTAACGTAATGTCAAACTGTTGCCACTACCACCTCCTGCTTTCCTAGTAGATCTCAACCATCGATTTGGGGCTTTCCTGTATGTTGGCACACCTGTGTCAGGTATCTGCGCAGACAAAGTCTTTTGACTCCTGTTTTTTAACCACCTTGACTACAGGCAGTTACAAATTCCGCACGTGGAAGTACTGAGTTGCACTGCTAATATGCATAAATTCCACATGTAGTTGTTGGATAGACAGTTCCCTAACATAGACACTGTGCAGCTCTTGCAGGGTGCACACCTCTTTCCACTGGTGGCGCAAACAAACACAGTCCCTATTTCAGGCTCAAAAAGTCACCCTGACAGAATGTGGATCTGTTAGAGCCCCAACACCTAAGCTTGCCATTGGCAGCAGGTAATCTGAAGTCACTACTTAGCCACAGATGTCTCTGAAACTATTACTCCTTGCTTCTGACGATTCAAGAGATTTTTCCATTTCATAGCCATAAGGAGATTCTGTCCTTACTCCAAAAGAATGCATTTTGTTTACATTTAGAAGCAGGTGCTGTTTCCATCATGGTCATCAGAAATAGCACAAGGTCCTGTAAGTGTTGTAACCCTGTCAGTATTTAGAAAGAACTGTTCTTCCGTAGAGGCAAAAGGCATTTCTTTCACAAGGGAGTATGAAATGTCAAGTCATAGTAATAGAGTAGCACGGGGCTATAGGTAGGATGGTTCCTATGATTTCCATCCTTTTCCCTTTTCTGACTTTGCAGGAATTCTTTTATTTTTATCCTTGAGGGGGAACAGAGAAGATGGAAAAGCACATGTGAGGGACAAGGATGACAGTATCACTAGGCAAGAAATGTTTTATGCATTATTTCTTATACTGCACCTCACCAATAACTCTCTTAAATCTTCTCCTAACTTCCTCCTGATTGAGGGATCTTCTCTTTTGATTGAGGTGTCCTCTCTTTCCTGGCATACAATTTTCTTTTAGAAGCTATTAGGGTGAACTCAAAGATGCTGGGGTCTAGGACTAGGTAAATCACAAGAAGTCTCTCTATACATAGCCACAGGCCTTATGAGGACATCACAGTGTGTGAAGCCATGGTGTGTTCCATATCGGTCCACCAAGAATTGCATGGATTTCGGAGACTACTAGTGTTGAGAGCGGGACAGTAGCATATCACCGAAGTGCAATCTTTGTTTTATTTTAGAGATGCTTTCTATCCCACTGTACACATACCTCTAATATTGGCCTCATTAGGAGTCTTGTCATCTGCTGGTGTTTGTCAACGTCTAAAATGTTACAAAAGCTTTTTTTATTTTTAAGATCTTAAAGGAACTACTGTTCAGCAACAGCATAGGAGCTTCTGAAAACCTGCTATCTTTGTTTGATGTTTCTTGTCAATTTAATTTAAATTCTTGCCAGTTGTTAAGGATTCCAAATCACAAATATAACACACACATACATACTACCTGATAGTGATTAAAACTGAGGAAAAGTTAATTCTTAACTTCTTTGTTGGAGTCCAAGTTTCTGTATTCTTTTCAGCAGATATCAGTAATGTCTAGAGCAGAGAAAAAAAGACAACTCTCTGATTGGCTTTAAATGCTGACATATCAGGAAAGAGAGGGGAAGAAATTAGATCTAATATTCTTACAAACTCAAGGCCTTTCATTTCACTTATAAGAGGTTTAGAACTTTTAGTAAGTATTTAGCGGTGGACAAATGGTAGCAGCAATTTTAAAGCAGATACTGCAATAGTGATATCATGTGTCTGGCATTAGTCAGCTATATCTACTTTTTCCAGATTAGTCATAGTTGTAGGGATTGCACAGCAAAAACAGCCCTGGGTACTTTATCATGACCAATGAGTTATTTGAAGATATGTTGGATTTCTCACAGTTTACTGAGCATCTGTTATGAAGCGTTAAAACAGTGTTCCCCTGACAGAGCAATTTGTGTCCCAGACACATTGTCGTATCAAGACACCTGAATCCTTAGTGTTATGTGCTTGTCTTTATTGACATGGGGGGTCACAGGCTTCATTCACTACTCACATGCTCAAATATTTGTGAATAATCCTGTGTTATCTAGTTAGATATTTACCTAAACCAGGAACTGATCATATCCAGACTTTAACCTACTGCTTTGGTATTATGAAATGCCAGATTGTTTCAAAACATGAATATGCTCAAATAAGTAAGATTTGTTAAAATTCTTTTTCAGATCATTCTAGATGGAACCACAGGCAGTCTGTAGTCTGCTCATGACACCTACCAGAGGTTAAAACAGCACAGCTGGGAACTCATATTCCCAAAATGTCTAAGCTGACTCATCAGTCCCTGGAGGGAGGAAATCAGATGCATTTTGCTTTATGACTTTTAATCAAAGATTAATTTTAGGGACAGCTTAAGTTTAATACACTGAGAAATAACTTGAGATGCACCTTTGAGGATTCCAGTTGGCCTGCTTTGCACTGAGATAGGAATGCCACAGTGGCTTCCAATATTCAAGGACTGTTACAAAAGCTTTGGATTTTACAATTAAATATATTTAGATGCATTATTAAAGTAAGGAGTTTTATAGGGAATAAATGTTTATTCATCATATTGATGGATAAAACCACATAACCATGAACTAATAATATGTATGAAGAAATATTTGTTACTTTTCATCTGTTATTTAAAAGATACATTTGGAAAGCTTTCAATTGGGCTTCACTGAAAACATTTATTTAAAATTGTGTGGTAACATTCAGCAATATATTTGTAAGTACATACAAGCAGAATTGGGAGTGGCAGTTTAGCATGACCAAGGCCTACAGAAACCAGCCTTCATAACAAGTTTTTTTCCCAGTTTGTTTTGAAAATATCTTGAGTTTTATACTGGTTGTAGAATTTTGTTACAGGGCAAAGAACCACGATCAGCCTTTACAGCCATAAGCACCAGGAGAATTCACCATGAAGATCTACAAGCCAATTCTAGGGGACGTATGAGCTTTAAGATCTAAATGTGTATCTGCTTGCACTCATGAATACCTTTTCACAAAAGAAGCACTTGCACTGATAATTCCCTATTTGATATACACAAATAAATGCATGCACAGTATAATTGGATATCTGCATAAAAAATTCTCTTAATTGTGTGAGATTATCTGAGATTATTTATGCTTTAGCTGTAGCTATCCCTAAACAGCATAATTCCTTGAAACAGATGAATATGTTACGCATCCTAATGTGCAAAAATTCCAACAGTGCCAGAGACCCAGTCACTCTGTAAAAATGATTTCCATGAACTTCTGCTTTCTAGCTAACCATTCTCATGAGGAGTTAGAAAAATCAATTGTAATGCCACCTGGGAATACCTGCTGCTTTGTATATTGTTGGTTACCAAATATTTCTTTGTCATGTTCAGAGCTGAAACTATGTTCTGAAATATCCAAAGTCCTTTTAATTAAGGTACTTGTATGATTTCTTCAGGTGTATCACACCTGAAGAGTCAAATTACAATTTAGCTTTCCTGTCTGAACATATTTATGAAGTTGGAAGAATACCATCTTCTTCCTGAATTCTGAGTGCCCTGTCAAGATTAGCATCCAGGTCAAACTGAACTAGCATCTGGATTACGATGGATCCTAAATAGCTGCCAAAATTAGCACTTATCTGACATTGATTTAGCATCTGGATGACAGTAAGCTTTATTGGGACTGGATTGCCTTCAGGAAAAGGGACTGCTTCACCACAGAGCACCTGTGTCAAATAGTAAAACACTGGGATTCTATTTGACTCTTCAGCCTACCAATAACACAAATGTTCTTTCCATAACTAGCTGTACATTGTGTCCTTTTCTGTCAGCCTCACTCCTGACTACAACAATATTTGCATCACTGACCTTCATATTTCATTGCTGCAACTCACACTCGGGAACAAAGCTCCATGTTATAAAAACTTCAGCAGTTGTAAAACACCACAGCCCTATGTATTTAGCAACAGGTCATGGTGATAACTTTGCCCTGGAGTTCAGCTGGCTGTGCACTGAATGCAGAGTTTGATTTCAAAGTCTGTCCTGATAATCACAGTCTTCCGTGAAATAGGATGTTAAGCACCTGGGTGTCACGATATCCCTCTAAATTCTACTTGAGCAGTAAAATCCTTGGCAAATGAAGGAGTGTTCCAGAGCAGGCACAACAGAACTTCTGCAGACACAGGACTTAATTTGTCATTTGCTCCCACAGCATGAGGAACAAGACTTATGATCTTTCACAAATAAACAAACTGTCTTTTGATCTGCCTCTTCCCAAGATTGTTACATACATACATAAGTATACACAAAAACACACACACTCGTGTGCACACACACACTCTTAAACATGAAGCTACGTCTCCTACGAGATGAAAAGAGTTGTTTAACTATTTTGAAGAGTTTGGATACTGTGGTAATCGAGGACATATAAATACATGTATGTGCAGACGTATTTAAGGTATGAAGTTTTACTCTTGAGATCCTAATTATTTATTCTATTTAGTTTCATTGCACTAGAAGTCATTGTTTCTCAAGACTGAAGGTATGCTAATATGTAATAACTTGGTTTTAAAAATGTGAAGTTTGTCATTTTATGACAGTTGGAACAACAATTTCTCTGTCTGAACAATAAATAATTTTCTTACTGCTTCAATTTCCATCTAACTAGTTGCCTTATAGTGTGTCCCAGTTAGAGTTTCCTGCAGACAGTTCCTTCCATGCCGCAGAACTTCAAGTCTGTTTTTCTAAGGAAACAAGATTTAAACTGTTGTGGGTCTGACATCTATCTGTCAGACCCACTTGAGCCCACTGTTCAGTTTAAGATAAATTGGATGCAAGGTAGATAGCTCAAAGACAGCTTAAGTTCTTTGTGAAAATTGGCAGTTGTTGAGTGACAGAACTCAGAGGAAGGTATCCTTTGAGGAAAAGTTTCAGGGTAAACTTGGTATTTTCTGTGAGGCTTGTGGGGCTGAGCGGCACATCCCTGCTTCTGAACACACTGTAGCATTTATTAGGAGGGAAGAGAAAGGAAAACCGTAGAAGGATGGATACCTGAGACTACTGTGGCCTGCATAGGGGTGTAGGGATGTGACACAAATCCTTATGCAGCTAGACATCACTGATTTTGCTGTTTATGGAGCAACCTGTTCTTCTGTGTTTATCTTTTTTTTTTTGCAGATTAATTGAATGATATTTATTTATTTCTAGCAAATCCCAGTGATTAATTTATATACATAAGGGTTGCAGAGCTAGAAGCTCTTCTGTATTAGTGCAGTAGTAATTTTCAAAAGTAGGGAAAACTAACAATTCCTAATATATGGATAAATATGCAGACACCTGCCACTAAGATTATGAGTTTCTGGCAAAATCTACTTGGATGGGGTAGCCTAAATGGCTTATTTTACGTTCTGGAGATGTTCGTATCTCTTCCTGAATCTTCACTCAGGTTTTTATGTCACAATGGTTAGCGACTGCTGAATTAGTTTTGGCAAACTGTAAGAAGTTTAGAGGTTGGTCATGTCTCTATATGAATGTATGAATACAGGAAAAACCTTTAGCAGATTTGATACTGCTCTCAGTGCTACTGACAGCCTGTACAACACAGGCAGGGAGGGAAAGAGCCTCCTCTTTTCCCTAGCTGGGTTTTAGAGGACCTACCACTGGGGCATGCTGTCAGGATAATCTAGAAGCAGTTTACATTGTGTGTCCTACGTCACTTGTCTGTCTAAAAAGTGGACTTCAGATTCCTGAGTTGTCTTTACAAACACTAAAAGTTATTCCTACAAAACAACATGTCTGCAGCTGTTTGAGCACATTAAAATTTCATCTGAAATGTTGAAGTCAGTTGTGTTAGTCTACTTCAGAGACAGTGTAGTTTGCTTTGCATAAACAAAGACCGGGAAGAAAAGTAGAAAAGTAAATTTCCGTTAATTCAAACATGTTCAACTGGAAGTATGGACAAGAAAGCTTGCCCCTTCTCATTCATTTTGTGTGAAAAATGTTCAGTAATTTGCATTCAGAAGAATAACTGCATTTATTTTGCTTTTTCTGAAGCATACTCCTCTATTTTGGAATTTATGAAGCAAATTATATTACTCAACTATGCAATCACAGAATGGCAGGGGTCGAAATGGATCTTCAGGGATTATCTGGTCCACCGCCCCTGACAAAGCAAGGTCACCTACAGCAGGCTGGACAGGAATGCGTCCAAACGAGTTTTGAGTATCTCCAGGGAAGGAGACTCCACAACCTCTCTGGGCAGCCTGTTCCAGTGCTCTGGCACCCTCAAAGAAGTTTTTCCTCATGTTCAGACAGAACTTCCTGATGAGGGTACATGTGTTGCAAGCAAAATGCAAGCATGCATGGGCAGAATCTGGGATCAGAAATTCAATCAGACTAAACCTGCTAATGTGTTCATCTACCTGCTTTGTAAAACTCTGACATGTCACACAAGTGAGGTGTTCTCTAAGCATTAGTCTGGAATTTTCCTCTGAATAATCAGAATTAACAGCTGTGGTCAGCTGGACTCAGAATGTGAGCACTCGGTTTTGTGAAACGTTACCATGATGGTCTGTTTACCTCCTCCGTGAATGCAACTAACACTGATAGCATTATCATTTTCAACACAAAGATAGCATTATCTTTTTCAAGGACCAGTAGTACTTAGGGGCATATAAAGAAAGTCTAGAGAATGTAAACGATTGGATTAGTTAATTATATAACTAGTTATTAATTAGATGATCACAGACCTCAATAAGGAATAGAAATGAACAGTTGTTCTAGATTGTAACTGTACTAGCAGCAATGTGTACATTCTTTTGGGTGAAAAAAGGCTACATTTGGAGACCTTCTTATGTAAACTGATGGTAAAGTTGTGCATTGCCAGCTTTGCAGCTACTGTAATGATTTAGGGATAATCTAGTGCTTACATAGAAACTTTTCCAGTTACATTGCTTTGTAACACAGAATATTTTAATTTTATTACATAGGGTTTTTTTAAAGTCCACTATATAACTCGAGGAATATAGAGCTAAGGATGCCTGGTTTGCTATGGATTTGTGTCTTGAAATTTACCTCATGTATAATTCCTTGTTGTCTAAAATGGGATTACTCTGAAACATTTTCCTTACTGCAGGCAGTATTGAGGTGTCCGTTTCCATGAGGAATTAAGTACTCTGTGCCCAAAACAACGTTGGTTGTGGTTATCCAAGTGTTTAAAAAGTTATTACAGTGGGAATTCACCCCTGCTCCATACTTGTATACTCTAAGAATAACAGGCTGAAATGCCTGTTCTTATTAATTCAATTCTGTATGAATGAACCAGTCCCTTAGTGCACTGGGTATACTGCCCTGAAGTCAATGAAGATGGGGCATGAAGACATCATTTATCACAAACTGTGAATGTATCTCAAAATAAGTAGTGTCATTTGACAGATACTTGTGTCTTGTTCTGTGTAGCAGATGTATGTTCAAATCAAAAGGTGAAGTAAGGGAGAGGTTAAGTAGTGTCTATTGAACATTTTGTAAGTAATGCATCTCACAAAGTAAGATGCAAACTGCAAGTAAAATTCCACAAACTCTATTTTAGGTGTTATAGAAAGTTTAAACCTTTTTCCGCAAAGACAATGTGGCATGAGACAATCTGTGTACCCTTCTGCTCGTCTGTTGGAGACTTCCTTCTGGGAACCCTGGATGAAGCACTTCATGCTGTGCCTCAGCTCTGCTTCCAGAACATTAAGATATCATCTACTGCTTTGAATTTACATTTTAAAATAAGTATTTCATATTTTACTCTTATAATGCTTGCTGTGGCCCTTAATTCAAAAGACCGTAACATGCTAATTGCGTGGCCTCAGAGTAAAATACTGTTCCATATTCAAGCTTGCCTTAATGGTTGAAGCCGATTTGTTTTTCACAGATCAAACCAGTTCAGTATAAATAGGTAATACATGGAGCACAGAATCCTAAAGAAGCAGCTCAATGGTCAAATAAGTTATAAAATAGATACCATTCAGAACAGAGCTGTAAATTTTCAAAACCTCTTATAGCCTTTTGGTCTCCAGGATCTTGTGTTACCTGCTGCTTTGTACAATCCAAAAGTTAATAGTTATACAGAATGAGGCATTTTCTGGTTAGCAAGGGAGTTAGTTATATTTAAGTACTCTCTTGGTAACGTGGCTTGTAGTATTTTCCTTCAAGGCTGAGCTAATCAGTAGATAGAAAATCCTCCTACCCATCAGTAAAGACTGGTTGGAGCTTTTGCATTGCTACAAAAGAGCAGGGAGGGCTGAATGGGTTTAGCTACTCTCATTTCCTAAGACTCCCTTAGCAAAGCACTGTAGAAGGGTGCGGCACTGACAAGTAAAAGCTGCTGCCTTCCATCCCTCGCCACAGTGAGAAGCTGTGACTTCCCCCGGGGAAAGAACAGGTACGAGGCGAGTAATGAGAAAAACGTGTGTAAACGAGGCTTTCACTGCAGAACTACTGTTTGGGACAGTCAATGCCTGAGAAGGCAGTTATTAATAATGACGTAAAAACCCCACAGTATTTCTAGATAGCTTACTTACAATATTAAAAAGTAACTCAGGATCGATTATTTAATTTTTTTCACCTGGACTTGCAATATGCACACTCACACGCACTCACAGCACTGCCTGCACCATGTTGCCTTTTTCTGCGCTTCCTCAGGTATTGCGATAAACGTAATAAAGATGAGAACAGGCATGAATAAGAGATTAACTTCTCAAAACTACACGTTTCTCAGCAGATCCTCACACGATGCAGTATTTAGTCCTTTTAATACACAGACCCTGTTGTGTTTTTCTACCTTCCAAAGTCCTTTTCCTCAGACAAGTTTAACAAGGAAGCAAAGCCAGCTTCCCAGCCAGGCACCGCACCGAGGTCCACCTCGGGAGTTCCACAGCCCGCTCAGTATCGGCTCCTGCCTCCACCAGCCAACACCGGGGACGCCGCTTGCTTTATTTTACGAACTGCCACGGCGGAAGGCAGCTGAGCGGGAGGCGGTCTGGGGCAGCAGGGCTCCCTTCGGGGTTCCTCTGGGCCGAGGAGACCCTGCCCCTCACGGCAGCGGGCGACGCCCTCATCGCGCGCGCTGGCCTACGTGCCTCCAGCCCCGTCCCGCCCGCCGGGGCCGCGAGGAGGCCCGAGGAGCCGCGCGGGGCGTAAGGCGGGGGGGAGGGCGGGAG
>VWZL01000752.1:0-40875 GCA_013396915.1 Stercorarius parasiticus | reverse complement strand
GAAGACGACGCGGTACGAGTTCGAGCAGCAGCGGTACCGTTACGCCGGGCTCTCCGCGGAGGACCTCAAGCAGCTGGTGAGCGGAGGGAGGCGGGCGTCGGTCCCGGCCTCCCCCGGGCGCCGGGGCCGGGTGCGGGGAGGGTTGACTTACCAAGGCGGTGGCCGGCCTCCGGGGGGGGCCTGCCGGGCCGGC
This sequence comes from Stercorarius parasiticus, assembly GCA_013396915.1. NCBI lineage: Eukaryota > Metazoa > Chordata > Aves > Charadriiformes > Stercorariidae > Stercorarius > Stercorarius parasiticus. The sequence goes on along the minus strand of VWZL01000752.1, from coordinate 40,682 downwards.
GTGTCCGGAGTGGGTCGGGGGCTTCCCCTCGCCCCGGTGCCTTCCCCTCGCCCCGGTGCCGGCGGCTGAGTGGGTGCCCGTCCCGCCGCCTCCCCGGCGGTGCCTGTTCCGTACCGTAGCCTGGGAGAGAGGTTACGGGCAGCGCCGCTGAAGCGCCCTTCATTCATCTGCTGCAAAGTACCGAGGGATCTGTGTAGTAAGCGTGTTTGGGTTTTATCCTCGGAGTGATTCCTGCAGCCTTCAGCAGGCTGCAGGTTTTCTCCTGCAGTGTGTAATACATAGGCTGTATTTAGGGAAGTGCGTGCTGAGGAAGGCACTGTGTTGTGAAAATCCCACCTGGGACGTAGAGAGGACTCATTCCCTTTTCCTCCTACTCCTTTGCTCCATATCCTTGCCTGGCTTCCTCACTTCAGCCTTCAGGATTTTTTCTAACAAATCCTCTGGCTAAACACCCAAATCTCTTTCATATCCATCTGTCTTGCTGTGGTTTTCAGAAAAGTCTTTTTCTTTGGTCTTTAAGAAACATTCAGTACAAAACCAGGTGGCCGTTCCATTAATGAAGGTATACTAAGGAAAGCAGGTATCTCTGACTTGATACATGCACCCAGTGTCCATTGTCTTCATCTCCACCATGCTCAGTGACCCCATCCTGTCCTCCATGTAGCCTGTGACTGTTTCTTTCCAGTGCTCATCTGCCACCCTGGGCGAGAGGATGGTACCTGCTGGAGTTAATTTGGTTGCCAGCAGTCTGTGCAGTCCAGGTCATGAGCTCATATTATTGTCTTTATTCTGAACAGGATCATGTCTAGACTTTGGTCTCTTACAACCGGAAATATTTTGGGTTTTGATTGTTTGCAACTTTTGGATTACACTTGCAAATGTGCATAACTTATGTAGCAGTGACAAATGCTATGGTTGCATAGCCTTGCTTTGTAAAGCACTAGGATAAAAAGTACATTGTCTAAAGCAAGGTGGTTCTTACATTTTTCTGTGTACTTCGGTTGGTCATCCACCCCCTGTGTAATTCCTGTGCAAACATTTTTACATATTTTTGTAAAGCTCTCTAGTCAAATTTCATATGGCACCAAGTTTAGTGTGGAAACATCAGTCTGTGTTCTTATTCTCAGCCCCACCCCCCCGAGTAGGTTCCTGTTGCTGAGTTGTCCCCGTACTTCCTTTCATGTGGTGGCTATGGAGAAACAATGTCTCTCTCAGCTCATCTGTAAGACTGCCTGTCTGTCTTGCTGTTAAGTGTAGAAAATCAGGTGTCTTCAGTGTGCAGCTAAAACCAAGAAAAAAAAAACGGTATGTTTGGTCACCTTTCCCTAACTGCTTGTGTTCAGGCAGGACTGAGACAGGGAATCAGTGAGCTGTGTCTTTAGTGTTGCACATCCCTAAAGGTGCTCTTGATTGAATGTAGTGATAGCTGCAGTTTTTGTTCTCATAAGAATGTGTGTTTTGCGTGATGGGTAACCTGTATCAGTCTGAAGAAGCATTTTAAAAAATGTAACTGTGAAGTCATAGTTTCTGATCGTAGTCCTTGTAGAAACACCTTAGAGTTTGTCCTTTTGGAGAAACTTACAGGTATAAGGTAGTTCTCCATATCTGGGAGAATTCTAGAATTTTTGGTTTAGGACTGGTGCTTTTTTTAATCTAGCTTTCCCCTGAAAATACCTCTGTGTGAGGAATTGCAGCAAAAAACCTCACAGTGTTACCAGGTAGACAAACCCTAACTTGCTTGACTATGTGTCTAGCAATATTGTTAGGCTCTTGTTGTATGGGTGGGCGTACAAAGATTTTTATAAGAACACAATGGAAAGCTCTTCCAGAGTTAGATTTTTGAAACAGGAAATCAGAGACTGAAGGAGTTCTCCTTACTGCCTGTTTCTCAAGTTTTTTAGTAAAAAATTCTGTATTTCCATTCTGCTGTGACTCTGGTCTCAGACTTTTTTCCTCTTAACTTTCTGAGCTAATGGCAGCTTCAGTAACTATGTTAGGTGAACGTTCAGGAGACTCTTCCCCGCTGTTGCAGAGATCACTTCGTAGCAGAGTGGTTGCTGCAAAATGTCCTTCTCCCTCTGTGCCGCGTCCTTTCTGGGCAGCTTGGGAGCACGATGTGTTTTGCTTCCTGAGGTTAGCTGCGCTCTGTGCTCCCTGTGTTCCCCCCTTCTCCTGGGGAGACTTCAGAACCTGGTCTCTGAGAAATGAGGCCAGATGCTGCTCTTGAACGTGCAACAAGTCCCTCCTGCTGCTAACCAAGGGTGATGCTCAGTTTATTCTGAATGTTGTGATTTGAAGCAGTCTTGAATGTGGTGTGGGTGCTCAGTCATCCGAGCGGCCGCCCAGAGGTCAGGCCGGGAGTCGAGGATCACATGAAAGCCTGCTGGGGTAGTGTTAAAGAGTGAAAGCAAAAGCATGTAGGAAAGGTTTGGCTCACCGGATGCTGTAAAGTGTTAGCTAACCCGGACAGGGGGATAGTGGTGGTGGGGATTGTGTTACATTTCAGGGGCTCAAGCTCAGGTGACCCCAGAGCTGGCTTGTGGTGTGTCAGCATTCCTACAGAGGAGCACAGCGCTGCTGTCATCTGTCATGGATCTTCGGATGTCCAGGCACCAGCGGTCTGAAATACCAAAATTCAACGTCAAGGCAATATTGGAGGCTTAGATGTACGATGCCGTACCTGGGCTTGTTTGCTTACCAGTTCTGGGTGGAAGAATGTTTGCAAATTCCTAGAAGATAACTGACATCTCTACTTGTAAGCTTCAGATTTTAGTATAGCACAAGTAGTGATCATTGTGGGCTTAAGCAGTTATGCCTGATTACTGAGGTAGGAGAGCAGACCTGAACTTAGCTGTTGCAATCAGCGTTTTTATGTACTAAGACAGAAAATGCAGTAAGTCACTTAATGCCAAAGGGACACCGCATGTGTGCCTTTGGGCACAACATCCTCATTAAATGGGATTTGTTCCATATCTAAGGAGGCTGAAGATGAATCATTGGCGTACACCAATAGATATTAAAATATGTTACAGATCATATGATATCTCATATGTGATATACTATATAAATCACAGTATACTCTGAGAAGCAGAATATCTCAGTATTGAAGCTGGCTGTCTGGCACATGTAATAGGCAATAGAGGTCCTAAACAGCTGTGGCCTAAATACATCTGTGGCCTTTCTTCTGGACACAAAGTGAGTTGTACTCACTTGCATGCAAAGTCAAAGCTGCAAGGTTGTGATTCCTCAGTTCTTTCTCTGTGCAAACAGGGACGGGACAGGTGAAGAAGCAGTCCAGAGGGCAGACCAGCAGAACAGATCGGGGAGAGATGGAGAGCAAGGGCAAACACTTGGAAGTGTTTAGTAGGTCTGTGAAAGATTAAATCTTTCATTGCATCTCTACATACATGTTACGTGTACTTGCTCCTGGTGGTTGTTCTTGCATATCTTGTGGCAGATACTCTTACACACTTATAAATGAGTCTTTTAAATCTGTTTATAACTGTACCTAAACACATCTGACTATCATAATTACTATTTTTATTCTGAAAATCATAATTAAGTGGTCTGAACGCTGTTGTATAGGAGAGGTTTTCAGAGTCTTTAGTTCAGAAGGGAGATTAGAGACCTATAAAAATGAGATATTTCTCTTCTAATACCAGGAAAGAAAAATGCCCCAGCACTTTTAAAAGTGTTGCATCAGTAAATTCCGTGCATCGCAAGGAATAATTTTGTTTGCCTTCATGAGATTAAAAAAGACTATTGGATTTCTGACACTTGCAGTTGCCAGCTTAAATTTAATTACTAGTCATTTTCCTAAGTTGCTAGTTTGCCTACCACAAATGACAGCAATTCAGATTTCCTCATTATTGGGACTGGCATCTGAATATGGCTGGTTACAAAAATGAATGATCCGGTCAACTAATACTGAAGACTACTGTGTGTCCTGACTCTTTATTTCACTCTCAGCAAACCCATGCAGTGCAAGCATTACTGTTATCCTTATGTAAACTAAGAGAACTTAATATCCCAGTAGTTGTCATGTCCCACTCTCAGGAAAGAGGGGGGGTAAGTGACTTCAGATTCGGAAATTCCCAGTGGCGAGGACTAAGGTGAGATGTCAAGGTCCTTATAGAAACTTTTATTAGCTGCCCAAAATGATTAGTATGGTCCACGATAGTGGGTTAGGTATATGACAAATTATGGCAAATGGTGAGATATGCATTGTGTTACTTAACAACAGGTATAGGAGAACTTATGGCAAACAGTACTTAAGGTCATACTTAAGGTCGTTACTTAACAACTCTAACTGTCACTTGACAATCCTAAGAAAAAAGTACTGGTACTGCTGTATGCTGCTGAGAAATGGTTAGATGATTATACCTAAAGTGGTCATAGTATTTTCCTCTACAGATTAAAATTCAAATTTCTGTGCTTAGCTGTTACTCTCTTAATATTTATTTGGCAGTTCTTTTTGTAGAAATTAGGTAGATGGGAAAGCAGTGATCTGTTCTTGTTTTAGTGCTTGGGTGCATGTGTGGGCAAGTTCATTGTGGAAATTTGAGAGAGTAATCGTTTCTAGATCTATGCTTTTTTTTTTTTTTCCCCTCCCACTTCTAGTCAGACATTTAGTTTTAACTCCTAAATGAGCAGCAGTCGTAAAACAACTGATTGACACGCTGAGGCATTAACTCCACTCCGGTGCAGTGGCAGTTTAAGGCAACGTGAAGGTTAGTGCTGTAAATTCAGGATAAGCCTAGTAATGAGAATATGAATATATATTGTATACACATGTCACTAAGACTTGGCTATGGCTTTTCTTTTCCCCATTCTCTAAATCAAGGATCATAATCCACATACGTAGACAACAGTGGGTATGATGTTGCTTGGCTTTGTGTTGCTTCTGTATTTGTGGCTACAAGCCATGTCCCTGGTGTACAACATTGTTCCTGGAGGGCCACCATTACTCAAGGACAGCAGACCCACAGTTCAAACTGTGGGGTGACACTTGCCAGATGTGAGAGCTAAAACTGCAAAAGGAAGGCGGTCAAGCAAATATGTCTTGCCTAAATGACCGTTAAGAGAACTCTGTGAAAAACTATCCTTTCATTGAAAAAGGATCAGGCCAGAAGATACGGGAAGAGCTTTTTTTAGGCATGCGGTCTATACCTTATCTCTTTCAGGCTCCTAAGGAAAAATAACTCCGTCACAGAACATGTTCTGCTCGCCTGAGTGTGTTTTCCAATGCAGGCTCTTCTGGAAGCCTGCTTTGCATTGCATCTCTGCTGTAAGGTTTAAGAATGCTACTGAACCTGTGCCTGAATGTATTTTTGGCCATTTTGTCCCTGTTCTCATATGCTAATGCACTTTTATCTAGAGTAGCTCTCATGTATATATTCTTGCATTTTACTTTACAATCTTATATGCTATTGAGGTCAGACTAACAGGCCTACAGTTGTACTGGTTTCTTTCCACTCTCCATGAATACTTCTGCTTTTGGGTACTTCCACTAATGCCACCTGTAGCTGACTGCCCTTGGGCTCTGATGCAACATTTCCTGTATATTTTACCCATATTTTTCCTGTTCCAGGAACCTCAGCAAGTGGGACTAAGCAAATGCCGTGTTCCATTTGTGTTTATAAACTCATAGCCGATAAATTCTATTCATCAGTACTTTTCAGTTTCCTTTACTCCTGCTGATCTTTCCAGATAACTGCTGGAAGAAATTACTTAACCTGCAGTGCAGTGCTCCAGACCTGTGTGTGGCCCCTCACGTAGGCTTTTACAACTTCAACACCAAGAAATGCCAAGTGTGCTCCAGTTTGAAGATCTTGAGCTCTGTAGGAACATCATTTTTATTTTCTAGCTGTCTAGAAAGTCAGTCCACAGTCTGGCAATTTCTGGAGGAATATCGCTAAGTTTAAATGTTCTCTGTTTTGCAGTATACTCCTTATACTGTACCAGCAGGCTTCTTAATGTTCTTTGTGATTTTTTAGTTTTTTTGTGTTAGTATGGGTAAGTTTTGCAGGAGTATATGTTATTACCCCATGACACTTAGTTTAGGTTTTTCAATTTTATGAGGTTTTCTTCAGTTTCACAGGCCAAACATAGCCACTTATTCCATGGAAGGAAGTGACTTTTTATAAAAAGGTTAGTGGTGAAATGAAGTAGAAGGATAACTTTGGATGATAACTTTTTCCCGTAAAACATCAGAGCTCTGTTGTTTTACTTCATTTGAGTCTTGATTTAAAAAAGAAAAACTGAAGAAACTACCTTATGCAAAATTACTTGCATAAATGTTAATGGGTGTTTGGCATAACTCTATTTTTCTTGAGGCAGACTTGATACTCGGATCAAATTGCGACTCCATACAGCTTGAAATATCAAATAAACTCAACATGGGTTGGTCATAGTAGTCATGACTATTTTTTCATGGTCATTTTTTCACTTTTTAGCCAAGAATGTCAATACATGCTATAAAGATGTCTGCTCTGTAAGACTGTCAGACTTCTTCGATGTTGAAAGTGGAGAGTGGCCTGTCAAACCCTTTTCTTTTGGAAGGACAACCGTGACAATTGTAAATCAGAGCTTCCTCTGAAGGAAGAAGAATTTGCAAGATCTCTTCTTGCAGAAGTAAAAGCCTATGGGCCTTTTGGACAGGTTGATTGGGAAGACCCAAGCCTGGCCTAGGTTCGTGGTCCTGTCTGATCAGTGGGCTCGGGAACCAGGCTGTCCTGCAGTCTAGGGTTTTCTCTACAGCACAAGTTCCTCTTTGGGGAGGCGGTCACGCACACAACAACTGGAGTGTCCGATCTTTTCCTTAAGCTCTTTTAAAGTAAAAAGGAGGTGGTCTCAGTTTGTCTTATTCTTTATCATCAGTGCAGAGCTCTTCTAGGAAGCAGCATTTGACATAGTTCTAGTATGGCATTCAGGTCCTAGATATGAGGCAGGATCAGAGGCAGTGGGCACTAACTGAAACACAGGGAGGTCTGTCTGAATATTTTCACTTTTTCACTGTGAGGGTGACTGAGCACAGGGATAGGTTGCCCAGAGAGGTGTTGGAGGCTCCACCTGTGAAGATCTTCTAAAGCTGTCTGGACATGGTCCTGGGCAAGCAGCTCCAGATGGCCCTGCTTGAGCAGGGTGGTTGCACCGGATGACCTCCAGAGGACCTCCTTTCCCACCTCAACTACTCTGTTTTTCTGTGGCCTCTGACCACAAGGGCTGTAGGCACTTCTGTAGTTCTTTGGGGTAGTTACATGAAAAGCAGCTGATGATCAGCATTCCTGTTTGATATACTTGACTATAGTTAGGCTCAGGGAGGCTGACTCCCTGTGAATTCTTTGATGAATGAACTTGTGAGTTATTTGTCTCTGAGCTAGAGGGATGGCAGACTGTTTTCATCTCTGGAGCCTTTTCCAAATTAGGATGTTTCATTAACTCCGTAGACGTAGCTTAGCCATTTAAACTCAAGGTCCTAACTTTTCATTTATCTTGTTGCCTAGTGATACCTGCTTACTTGTTCTACAGCTAAATTCAAAGAGGAGATATCTATGCATTAGGTACCTGTTCTGCAGTGCTGCTCTTGGCAAGAGTAGAAGTATCCACAGAAATTATTCAGCCAGTCGTCAGGATATTGGTGACTTATTTGCTGAACATCCTCTTCTGCTTTCGGAATCATAGAATGGTTAGGGTTAGAAGGGACCTTACCAACCCCCCTGCCACGGGCAGGGACACCTCCCACTAGACCAGGTTGCTCAAAGCCCCATCCAGCCTGGCCTTGAACACCTCCAGGGAAGGGCATCCACAGCTTCACTGGGCAACCTGTGCCAGTGCCTCACCACCCTCACAATAAAAAACTTCTTCCTAATACCTAATCTAAATCTACCCTCTTTCAGTTTAAAACTGTTACCCCTCATCCTATTGCTACACTCCCTGGTAAAAGAGTCCATCCCCATCTCTCCTGTGGGCCCCCTTTAGGTACTGGAAGGCTGCTATAAGGTCTCCTTGGAGTCTTCTATTCCCCAGGATGAACAACCCCAACTCCCTCAGCCTGTCTTTATAGGCGAGGTGCTTGAGCCCTCTGATCATCTTGGTGGCCCTCCTCTGCACCCGTTCCAACAGGTCCATGTCCTTCTTGTGCTGAGGGCTCCAGAGCTGGACGCAGTACTCCAGGTGGGGTCTCACCAGAGCAGAGTAGAGGGAGAGAATCACCTCCCTCGACCTGCTGGCCATGCTTCTTTTGATGCAGCCCAGGACGCGGTTGATGAAGCTTCTGAGTTCTGAAGCGGTTGGTGAAATAATTTAACACACCTAAGGCAAATGTAAGTTGCAGAACAGACTGTGGTCCACAGCATTGACACTACCTGTTTTCTTCTTCCTAGTAATGCCAATGAAATGTTAGCTATAGGCTCACCACTGATGGTGGCTCAAAAGCCTGCGGATAATCATAAAGAGATTTATTACACTGTCATCGTTCTGAGATGAAGGCTGTCTTCGACCAAGTTGAAAGATTGCATGCTGATAAATTAGCCAAATAAATGAGGTACATAAAATTGCAGGATGGAGTTAGCAGTTTCTGTTGTGTGTGTAATAGCCTGTGGAGATTGCAGCCTGAAAAACGTGTGCTGCAGCAGCAGTTTGCTTGTCAGGTGCTCATGTTTCATTCATAGCAGATATTTCTAGAGGAAGCATGAATGAGAACCCTGATTTTAGTAACACCGTTGGGGTTTTTTTGAGGTTATTTGCTGTGGATTTCTTGTTCTTTCTGGTGGTAAAGCAAGGTCAATTTGTGCTTCAAACGTGCAATTGAAAATCTGTCTTCTAGCAAATTATAGACCTTTGGTGCTCAGCAGCAGATGTTGTCTGTGGGAGGCAAATGCCGCCACCTTTCTTCCTTTACAGTTTCTCCTTTCTGCTCCAAATGGATCATGAGAGGCTGACAGCAGGCCCAGCAATGGGCAGTGCTGTAACTGGCCATAGCTTTGTGTGCTCTGTCCCTCCCCATTCAAGTTCCCAGTGCAACACCATGGGCTCTGGAGGAGCAAGAGGTGTATGGGAGTGCACAGGTATTGTAGCTGGGGAGTAGAAACAACGTGTTTAAGTGTGTGAGGCAATTAATGGGACATAACACCTCGTATCCCAGTAAACCAGTACTAACAACTTTTGTAAATAACACCTGAAAGCTGGATGTTTTCTGATCACCCACATGCTTATCTGTGTGTGTGACCAAGCACAGCTGGCAGCTACTTCTGCTGTCTGCCTGTAGTGGTGTTGGTAGCATCCAGGCAAAGTCTAGGAGCCCCTCTGTTGGAGGTGGTTTCCTGGTCCGAGCTGTAAGACCACCTGAAGATTTAATTCCTGCAAGTTAATTGCGGATTGTAAACACACTGAGCAGGACAGTGATGCAGTTCCAGAGCAGCCAATTCCATTATTTTCTGTAATTTCTTCAGCACCGAGTCTGTTTTTGTGCTTAGCTCATGTTTGGATTTCTTGACATCAGTGGGTGTCAGGTGAAGGAAGATTGCCTTTGTTGGGTATTGGATTGCAGTTAACTCTAACTGTCGTATCCTGCCGCTCCTCTCCCCTTTGCGCTCGAGTTCTGTTGTGTGGGAGTCTCTATGGAAATGGGATTAGATGTGGCTGCCTGGCACCACTGTCTCTTGGAAGGGCGTGCAACTTTGAGTAAAGCACTTGAATAAATTGCTGGAAGTGCCTGTTCAAAGCTTCTGGCACAGATTAATTTCTCTACACAAACTCCAGAGGAAGTTCTGTCTCTGTCCTGGTAAATTGGTTTTAACTGATCCGGGAAAAGGAAGCAATGACAGTACAATTGTAGAATAATTCAGGCTAGAAGGAGCCTCAGGAGGTCATCTAGTCTAGCCTGCTGCTCAAAGCAGGATCACTTTCATTATGAATGTATTTATAAACCCCTTTTGCTTAACATCCTTTTCACCCTCTTTCATCTACTTGCTTAATCTTCATGCAAACATGTATTGGGCAGTACCAGCCCCAGGTGAGGACACTAAGTGAGGTGAAGAATGAATGCATACAGGTGGTGACTGAATTAGTCGCACAGAAACCTGTTGCAAAAAAAAATAATCTAATCTTCAGCCAGCAGTCTCACCTGCCTGCTCATAAGAGTCTATCTGTATGAACTGCAACATGTTTTCCATGATCTAAAGAGTATATCAAGATTAAGTATTTAAATTCTCCAGCTTCCAAGAAGAATGATGCTAGAATGCAACTGCTAAATACTGTTTATCCTCTTATAGATGTGTATTTGTTTGAAAAATCTGGTCTGTAATCCAGCGGACAGTATCAAAGGTAGTCGGTAGATTGTCCTTAAGCTTTTTTTGATGCGGGGGAAATGTCACCTTTGTCAGCACTTGGCAGTCTTCCATTTTAGCTCAAATACAATTTGAAGGTTAATGCTGTAGGCATTTCAAAGGTTCCTGTTTTCTTAATTATCATTCCTGTTGCTTTTTCTGTGGTCCTTTTTCTCTGTAGCACAATGTTTATAACTCTTGAAATAATTAGCTAACTTTGGGTGCTTTTAGCACATGACAGGAGTATAGTTAGCATAACTATTTCATGTAGTTTTACCTAGAGTTTAAATTACTTAGCAGATTCAGGGAAAGAAAAGCGTCTGGAGTGGCATAGAAGTCAGCGTAGCGTACTTGTTTGCATATTTGTGTAGAGCCCTTAAAATGTCTGTGATTCTTGGCTGCTGTGGCCGTGTAAGTCACTTAATGAACTAGTCAAAGTAATCTGACTGCTATGTATCTAGAGATGTAATTAATTGAATGCTTATAAAAGCACATGCTTCTACTGAGATAAAAGACATGCTTTTTTTTATAGCTTCTATTTGTATTACTCCGAGCACTTGCTGTAGTGATTATCTTCTACAAAATCAATTTATGTCTTACAGCTTGCCTTGAAGGGATCTAACTATGCTGGTCTGCTGGAGCGGCATCGCATTCATACAAAAAACGTGGAGCATGTTGTAGACAGTTTACGGTAAGAATGTGTGGCTGTTTAGAATTTCAGACACAGTGCAAATATCCATGGATTGTGTGAAAGAACGAAAGGAAGCTTTGTGTTACAAGCTGTAATAAAATAGGAATATTGAAAACAGGATGGTGCAGATGAACAGTTATTCCTGAAACAATCGTAATGTGGAGTAGCTCAGTTCAGTTTAACTGACACACTGTGTTGTTGCCTTGAAAACAAATGAAAAAGATATAAAAGATTTGTGTGAGTGTCAAACACTTATAAGCCAAATACCACTGTAATTAGTCCTTAATTACATGTCAGTTTTTCAGAAGGATGTGACAAGGAACAATATAGGACACATTCAGGCTTTTTCTGCACTTTATAGGAACGAGAGGATAGAAGTTCGTCTTGTTAAACGTCAAGAATATAATGAAGAGACAGTTCGGTGGGCAGATGCTATTATATCAGCAGGAGGTACGACTTAATGGAAGGAAAGTATTTGTTTCAGTATGTTTTCATAGATACATTTTTCAAAAATATTCTGCAGTGTGTGAAGCGTCTAGATGTATGCACATTTTGAAAACTAAACAATAAGGTAATTGTCAGAAAATATGACAAAATGCAGTGCTTGTGACCATCCTCTCTACCTCTGGTATCTAAAATTGTAGCACTAGGAAGTGAATCCTGATGCATGACCACTTTGGAAATACTTAATTGTCTTGTGTAAAACAGTATAAACTGTGGAATTTGCTATAGTTTTCAACTAAAGAGGATAAAATGCTTGCTGTCGTGTGATTATACATAGCCCTAAACCCTACTCTTTGGTTTTTGGTATGTGAGGTGGAGACTAACATACTACCTTTTCCACCCCATGCTCAAACTGTCTTTCTTGCTCTCACACTTAAGTCCAGTGACTGGAGTATCTAGTTGGATGGTACAGGTAAAAGTATGCAACTTCTGAGCAGCTTGTGCCACTGATTAGAGTTTTTAAAATGAACCAACAGAGCAACTTAACCTGATTGTTTCTTTTTAACATTGGATTGCAGCAGTTCATTCCCTGTTATTTTGTGATTTGCTGCAAATACTGCAGTGTGTTGCTGGGCTCTGACATAGTGTTCGATCATCTGTGGCAGTTAGACTTGACCACTGCTCTGCCTTTCTCTCCTCCCCACTGGTCCACTTTGCCGTTAACCACTGTTTACCATGCAGAATGGGCAGAAAGAGATATGTGTACATTCCTGAAGCATCCTAATATACTCCTGTAGATTCCAAAGAACTCCTCTAAGCTAGAGGTTAAAGTGCCAGTTTAGCTGTGGCAACACTTGTCACGATTTTGAGGCAAGCCTCTGGGAAGTGATACATCGTCCAAGGTTTTCAGAGCTTATATCTTGGTGCAAAGACTGTTCCAGGTTGTTGTTTTCTTTCTATTTAACAGACAGGAAAGAATATCAGTATCTGAAGAAGCCAGTGACGCTTAAAGATTTCTACTTCAATAGTTTTATCTAAGACTTCTTTTCCAAGCATGCCTATTTAAGGCCAAATATGACCTTTAAATTGTGCCTTCTAGGAGAGAACTGAGTTCGAACTAAAGTCATTGTTTTCATGTGATTCACAGTAAAATTTGGTATTGTTTCCTGTGGCTTTCATTAGTAATACTTTCTAAATTTATTTTCTTAAAGGATTTCTCTTACCAGCTCATAAACATACAGAAATTTCCGTAAATTTCTTTTAAAACTTGTTTCTGCCAAATTCAGTTGCCTCGACATATATAGCTGTCAGGTAAGTCATGCTTTTTCCAATCACATTTGACATTTTTAATTCAATTGTCACTACTCTGCTTTGAAAGGTGTCAGTAGCTTTGTGGTCCCATTTTATTTTTGTGTGGCTTACCTAATTGGTTGTTGAATAAAAAAGTAGGTAGAGGTAATGTTGCAGTACATGTGAGATTATTTTATTTGGAATACTAGAATATGAAGTGAAACTAACTTTTTTTTTTTTTGCTTTTTCTGTAGGTGATGGTACAATGTTGTTGGCAGCCAGTAAAGTCTTTGATAAGTTTAAACCAGTTATTGGGGTGAACACTGATCCTGAAAGGTAAAAACACATTTGGGAAAGCAATGCTTTATTTAGTATCAGGCACAATATGCATCTGTTTTCATGATGCGTAAGGCATGCCTGTAGCATTTGGCAGCGTAAATGTCTGTTCTAGTGGATTGTAGATACCAAGTGAACCTCTTGTTTTATTAGAAAAATTTCCACAATGAGTTATGCTGTCTCATCTAAGCAGACAATAAGTAGTATTGGGTAAGCATGGCTGTGTTAAACTGCCATAGCTGTTTTCACACACAAGTGTAACAGCACTTGCAGCTAGTTAACTTGTATTACTAACCAGAAGTTAGAAGCTAGAGATGGCAGTATAGAACAGAGGCAGGAAAAGGGACATAACAAAAGCAACTAAGTGTGGTCCCTGAACACACAGAAACTTGGTTTCTTCATGAAGAAGGTGAGTCCTGTTGGAAATCTGATGGGGACTCAGATCAAGATGTTTGTTCCGGTTTCTTCATGTAAACCATGTCGTATCTCAGAGGACGCAGTCTCCTCAGCCGATTAATGGCATTTAGTTGTCCTATTATAAACTCCAAACAAGTTGCATCCACCTAGCCATAAGATTGATTTGGGCAGGTGGGTGCAGTATATTAGTGCTGCCTGGTTGGTATAACCTTCAAATGAATGGCCAGTAAAACTCCGAATTCCCCAAGGCCCTTGTCTGCTGAGATTTCCAGATTTAGGTTTCTGCTTTTGATACTACCAGTTATTTTAATCTTAGTAGATAAGAAAGCGGTGGCCAGAAAGTTTTAATTCCTTCCATACCTTACTCCTCTTCCAAAACTTTTCAAATGCTGTGAATAGATGTTCTAGAGTATCGAGCCTGAATAGCAGGGTTCAAATAACAAGTGCCTTCAAGTTATCAAATATCACTCCTGAAAGGGAGCAGTGTTTAGTCTTCTGGCTTTGACATGAGATTCTTTTGATCTTTGCCATGTTGCTTACCTGTGTCATGTCGCTAACTTGTGTGTTAATGGAGGAAATTTTTTTTTCTAACTTGCACGGTTTATTAAGCTTGAATTGCTTGCCTGGAGCTGTGGTGACAGGAATTATATTAGTACCTACATATTCCTGCAGGATTACTAGCTGAACAGCTGGTTTTTAGGGGGAATGTGACAGCAATATCCTATGTCTCATACACGCACACCCCAGGAACTGAAAGAGGTGTGTTGTTGCTGATGTGCTATTATGTAAGAATAGTATATGTTCATAAAGGTCAAAGTGTAGCTTTGCTTTGTGTAACTGAAAGAGATGTTTGTTTTGTTTTGTTCTTTAAAGGTACTAAATCTTAAAAGTTATACTGTCATTTTCATTGTCCTTTTTTGGTGCCAGATCAGAGGGTCACTTATGCTTGCCTGTGAGATATACACACTCATTTCCTGAAGCACTACAGAAGCTTTATCGTGGTGAGTTCAGGTAGGATTCACTGATCTTTGGTTTTCCAAAACATATTATGATTGGAAAATACTTAATCATGTGCAATTCCTAAGAAGCAGCTGATGCTTAGTAAAATCTTAATGCCTCAAATCATGAATTCTGTGTAGATGTTTACCATGTTGAAAAATGGGTTTGTGGTCAAGAGTGGGACTGGAATACGAAGGATAAATTTGACTGCATGTTCCAGGAAAAAGACTTCTGTTATGACCTTCAGTAGTTTATTTTCTTTTCTCACTTAGCAAGTTCATAAATGAGGAGCTGCATTGTTGTAAAGGGTATATAGGTTTACATATTTTAACACGCGAAAGCATATGTAGTACAATGATGGGCCATACTAATAGAAGCTATTGAAACATACACAGTTATGGTCAATGACTTGCATGTGAGAGTTTGGTGATTAGAGTGGCTTGAATTTTGTTAAGAGATTAGGGTAAGGCAAAGCTTTTCTTTATGCTGAAGGTAGCTTGATGTTTTCAATACTAGATATTCTTAAAATAGAGGAATCTCAATTGAATTAAGAAGGAAGCGAGCTGAATTTTAAAGGACAGACTAGGGAGTTTTTTAATAGCTATTTAAAAAGATATATTGTTCTATGATGTATTAACATTCCAGAATGTTGATGACAAACAGAAATAAGTCATTCATGTGCAAATATATTGCAATTGGCTTTTGTTTATACTGCTAGCATATTTAATTTGTAGCTTGAAGTGTAAGTGTATTTGTGCTACAGAAAAGTTGTGAAATGAAGTGAATATGGTCAGTAGGACTGATTATAAATAACTGAAGAGGTTTCAGTAGGTACGGGTAAATGAAAAGTCACATATTTCAACTCACATATTCTGAAACTTATAAAACAGTAGCTTTTAAGTCTCCATCATGCTAATTTGCTTAGGTAAAGCTAGTAGTGCGAATGCAGGTAACCTCCCTTGATAATCTAGGCACTTCTAATATAGTTTTGGATGCTATGTTATATTTTTGTCGCTGACACTCCTGTTGTTGCTCATTGTGGAGCTGAAGCTTCACCAGAGTGAAACAGGAAGGATCTGCCTGGTTATTTTTCCAGAATAATGCGAACTGATACTCCTGAGCAAGGACCTGAGCAGGTGTTTCACTTGGCAGTTCTTAGATATATTTGGCCGTAAGAAAACTTTAAAGTAGGTGGGTAACTGGATCAGCCCATCTGGAAGAGCTTCTGGTGGCTCAGAGTTGCATAAGGACAGTGAGGTGCCAGAGACTGGAAAAGGGGGATTGTCTTTTCTCCTTATCCTTGAAGTGTCAGCTGCTTTAGTGCAACAGTCTGTGTAAGCACTAGCCTTGTAGTCCCATGAAACAACCGACATTATCGATTATAAAGGACAAACTACATCAGACTATCTGTGTTTCTTTTTTTGATGGTCAGCGATGTAACAGGATCTCAGAATAGGGGTACACTCCCATTTTCTAATTTTGTAGGGGTTTTGACGTGTTCTAGTATGAGTAGCGTAAGGAGACTAGCATAATGATATTCATTTCATGCTGTCTGCCTGACTACCTGAAACCATACTTGTAATTTAAGGGCAGATAGGCAATTGTACTAAGGATGTGTTGAATAAGGGTCTACAAGGATGATAACAAGGAAAAACTAATAATGTAGTCATGTAAGTGTAAGTCTTCCTTGCTGTAATTTCAGGAAAAATGTAAGCTGGTTACTGCCACCCGGATATTGACAGTATGAACTGGGAAAAGATGTACTCATAACACTCCCTAGTGATTTGCTTTGCTTTCTTAATCAAAAATACTATTACTGTTTCATTTTATGTAATCTCTAAATTGTAAGAGGAAAAAGGAATTGATACCTCCTCTCGGAAAAAAACCAAAAAATCTCAATGTTGTAACAGCTTAAGGAAGAAGGCCTTTTATAGCCTTTTCTTTCTTCATTTGAATTCCACGTAAGCATCCTAAAGTTCCTAGGCTAGGAGAGAGTCTTAAAATGAGGATGCTTGTGGCACTTACATGTAAAGGGGTTGACAGAGCTGCTTTTCTGAACATCTACAAATAGAAACAAAAGGTGGTAAAAATACAGCATGTATTTCTGTGTAAATTCCTTAGAACTTGTTGTTCTCTGAATCATTGCATCAGTCATGAATTCATAAGTTAGGATCACATGCCTAAAAAGATGCGTTGTTATCTATAAAGTTTGTGGACTACTTTTGTGTTCTCTTACTTTACCTGTGCAAAAAACATTAGGTAGCAAGTTGGTATATGTAAAGTATTTACATTTTGGTATGATTAACTTTCTAAATTTAGAAATGATAGTGGAAGCTATAAAACCTGAAATGTGACTTTGAATACGTTTAACTTTTAATCTTAAAATGCTCTGCTTTGAGAGTGAAGACTCTCTGATCCTATCTAATTCTGTAATGAATATTTCAGCTACTGATACCAGCTTCTTTCTCCTCTCTAAGGTGGCAGTGGCGGCAAAGAATCCGACTGTATCTTGAAGGAACTGGTATTAACCCAACCCCTGTAGATTTACATGAACAGCAGCTAAGCCAAGAGCAACATAGCAGGGCTCATATAAATGAAAGATTCCAGGATCAAAGTAGGTTAAAATCTGACAAGAATATAATCACTTTGCTATGATAACTTGGAATAGGAGATAAGGATTTGTAAGAGTTGAAGCATGTCAAGTTTGGTTGCTGTATTTGAGAGGCAGGGAGAGACAGCCCCATTAGCTGAAGACCCAGATTAAGGATTTTCTAAGGCAGTATTTTTTGTTTCTATGTGTTTATTCTGGACTGTACACTTAGAACCAGTTTTCAGTATTAACAGTAAATTTACAGATGTTTTTAAATAGTATTATCTGCTGGCAAAATACCTGAGCTTTTTTAAAATGCTGTGTCCTAGGGTTACTGTAGATGCTTGGGGCTACCACATGAACATTTTCCCATGTGTTTAGCTGCCCCATACTGCGTGCACGTGTGTGTGCTAAATTTGGAGTAGGTTACTTCACAATTGAAAAAGCTGTTCACAGACTGCTGGCAAGCAAATGACATGTTAGAAGTGAGAGCGTCTCCCTGGGTAATTCTTCGGTCATCGGACACCTTTGACTGTTTTCTTTATGATGGATTGAAGTTGCGCGATTCTGTCCTTAACCTGTGGCTAGCACTGCATTTCCTCACTGAGAAGTCCTTAGGCGACATGAACAATTTGTTAATCCCTCTTAATTACCCTTTGGATAAAGTCTAATTCTTTGAAACTTATCAGAAATGTCTTTGAAGTTACTTTCAGTAAATTTAACTAGTCTGGAAGAGTGACTGACCAAAGAGACGACTTCAGTCTGTCTGGTTGCTCATGAGTTTTCAGGGAAAGCAATATCTGTACATAAGTGTCATTGCTGATTGACCTTGGTTCAAATATTTGTAGTCTCCAGTAAAGGACAGCAACTGGCTACAGACTAAATCAGTGAAAAATTGAGTCCTTGAAGAAAATGGAGCACTAGGTCTAGAATACAAACCCAGGCAGCAGTGTGCCCTCCAATAAGTTGTGAATTGTTTTTGAAAATTTGAGTTCTAGAGCCATGATTCAAAACTTATATTCAATATCTGCAGGATCTGACATTTCTGGTCCACATCTTTTACCAGTGAGAGCACTCAATGAAGTCTTCATTGGGGAATCTCTTTCATCCAGGTATGTTTAATCATTTGTTGTTGCACAGCACAATTGACTTAATTTCTTTTTATGACATTGCAGTGGACAATCAGTAATGGGATGTCTTTGCTGTCAAATTTCAGTTCTAGTCCATGAATGTGTAACAGTGATTGTATTGTTGCTGATTACAAAGTGTGTTTTCAGAGATGTAAGTGTAGTGATGTTAAATTCTGTTTTTCCACCTTCCTGTCTGACTGTTCTTTCATTTTTCATTATTCCTGGCTGTTTTCTTTCCTCTTCATTGTTTTACTCCTTTCCTGATTAGTTCTTATGTAACCAAATGCCTTCAGTTACTAACTTTGCAGTAGATTGAAGATCTAAATATCTGTCCTTAAACTCTCTCTTCTCCTGTGTCTCTTCTTAAATATCTTTTCATAAGCTTTTAGCATGAGCAAGCAGAAAGCACATATAGCATGAGCAATTACTCCTTTCACTGCCTCTCTGTCATTAGAGGCAAAGGTATCAGCCTGCCTTTGGCAGAAGCTTTGTTATTGTGGGAAAACACTTATTTCCTTGTTTTAAGAAATGAGTTTGTATCAAATCCTATCCAAACTTTGGAAAGCCGAACTTTAATTTGTATTTTATATCTCTTTTCCCTTTATTCTGTATCTTTAGGAAAAAAAAACCCACCACAAAACAACCAAAGCAAAACACGACTTTAGAGTGTAACATCTTCTAGTGTTTGTACAGTGCTTGGGACACTGTGATTGCTGCTGGGAACAGTATAAACGTTCCGTGAGTGCTTTATCTTCCACCTAGACTGCAGCTTCCCACTGGCAGAAGGAATTAGCCTCAAAGAGATATAAATTTTGCTCTTTACTAAACCAAACCTAATTTTATCAGGATTCTAAAAAGTCTCTTTAACATACAGTGGTAGAGGAACACATAGCTGCTTTCCAACACTCTATAATAGCCCCCTACTTCTGAGTGTCACAAATCCATTGTGCTTTCGTTCCAATATATTTCAGAAGCACTGAGGAACACAATGCCTGTAGGAACAAATCTCCAGTAATAAATATTGTGTTAATAGGGCCTTACACTTGAAGACTTAAATAATGATGTCACACAGATGAGTCTTCTGTGAGGTTTGAATACATGAGTCTGCCGTGTATTAGGACAAAATTACTCTAGGTATTTCTTCCAAGGTCTTTATTCTGCATGTCAGTTAAGAAGACATGGAAATTGAAGGGAAAAACCCACTCTTTCATATCCAGCTTGCAAAAATTATCTTAAACTGAATCAAGCTGTGCACCTGTGTTCTTAATTTGCTTCCAGTTCTTTTGTCTTCCTATCTTCTCAAGAGTGAATACACAAAATGCCCTTAGTAGGAGTCTAAACCGTTTGTCACCAAATGCTCACGATGTGTATTCCCAGTCGATTCAGGCTGAAACATTCATCATCTGAAACAGCTCAGTAAGCTCCTTTTACTAAGAAAGGTGAAACTCAGTCATGCTGAACACCGTGAATGTGGTGTTTTTCTAAGAGGGTGTCTATTAATCTGAAGACTGTGTTTGAATTAGGCACTATGAACATCAACAACTTTAGTTCATAAATACACACCTGGATGTTCTGAGGCTACAGAGAGAGACTGTCTGGTCATTCTAGGCCTAACATTAGGTATCCCCTGATACATGAATAATACCATGCAGAATGATGATTGTGCCCCAAAAGTTACTACATTTGAGTTTTAGGAGGAATTTGCCCTGGAGAGAAACATAAGGCTGCTGACTGTTGTAAAACTAAAGCTGTTTGTGAAGAATTACAGTGGATTTTTGTTTACTGAAGTGATCAAAAATTCAGCTTGGAGCCATGCTATTACTGACGTTGGAGTGCCTTACCTCTTAGTGTTCCCTGATACAATTTTATGAGACCAAATCACAGCATAAACACAGTTTTTTGGTAGTTCAGCAATTACGCAAGGAAGGTAATGTAGTTTAATTTCTAAGTCCAGCAAACCCTGCTTGTATATGAAGCTATTCCCAGATGAACCACAGAGTTCTTTGTGCATAATTTATTATGAAAAGTGGCTGCAGAAAAACTAACTAAAATTCTGTGCTGCAAATCACTTTTGTCCATTATAAAATGCTATAAGACAGTGAATCAAAAGTGGCTGCCAAATCAGAAGTGCTGTGCAAAGCCTGTGAAATTGTAATCCAGATTTGAAACTGGCTGCTGTAAATATTTATGTGCCTGATAAGGCTGTGTGTTCTGTCTTATTCAGGGAGAACTTTAAGTCCTGCAAACCCAGTTTTAAATTCTCGCTTCATAGGGCCTCCTATTATGAGATATCAGTTGATGATGGTCCTTGGGAAAAACAGAAGAGTTCAGGGCTTAATGTGTGTACTGGAACAGGATCAAAAGCATGGTAAGTACATGTTGTTGCTTTGATATAAAATATCGCTTCACATAAGCTAGATGGACCTATTTTATTTGAACATTTTGTCCGTACTGAGACTGCCTTGGGCTGTGGGTGAGTCAGCGCTTGTCAGTTATGTCCAAACATTCTCACTGCTGGTATGGTTCAAAGCGGTCTCGGGTATATGAGAAGAGCAGAGCACCCCTCACTTGTAGGTATGGGGAGAGGAGTTGAAAGGGTGAGGAGCTGAGGCATTGAGACAAAAGTTTACCTTAGGGTGTAATTTTGGTGAAAGAGGTTGCATGGCACGTGTGGAGATGAATTGGTTGGAGGTGAGGGAAAGGGATTCTGCTCTGACTTGCAGAGCATGGTGGAGGATCTCTGAACTACTCATTGGCTAAAATTAAAATGCTTAGATGAAGTACCTCAGAAAATTTAGAAAAATCTAAGCTCTAAATAGAATGGGAAAACATGTACTTGGAAACAGTGTTAAGTTTCTCTGGCACATCTACTGTCCATTCTCCTTCCAAGCCTCTTGCCTCTTTCAAACTTAATTGAAAGGGTACAGTCTCTTTGCCAAAATATTCCCCTTAAACAAAGATGGGCATATCTAAGCAGAGCTGTGCTAGCTTAATCAAAGGGGTGAATTCTCTTAACTTCAGTTTAAACAAGCTGCAGTACTGCCTGTAAGTCTAATCAGTTTAGTTTTGAGATGAGAGACACATGTACAGCGGGAGCCTCTTTCACTTGGAAATCCGTCTGTGCTTATAGTTTAAAAGTTTTACAACAGGCCTTGGATTCATGTGGCAGGCTAAGATGAACTAAAAGTGAAGCTTTTCATGAGATTCAAAAATGAATATTCATGCTGTAACCATGGTTACGGGGTTTTACTCTTCATTGTAATTCAGAATTTTGTATTCAGTCAGCATAACTTGGTCCTGGAAGCTGCCAAGGATGAAATTGGCAGACTGCTAGGGGAACTTTCCTAGTGTTCAGTGCCTTGGGAATGTACAGTCTTAGTTCAAAGCTGTTGTTATGCATTTCACTTGCTTATACACTCTGTACTGAGCAATCCCAGAACCAGGGACCAAACTCCAGGATTGCTGATCTCCTTTGCTTTTATCAGTGTGTACTGCTGGACTTCTGTGCATCTCAGTTTCTTGCTAGCATCTGCTCAGGCTTGCAGGTAGGCAGTAAGTGTAAGAGAAAGAGCCTTGAACAACCACCCTCAGCAGCTCTGTAGTATATTAGATGTGTAGTGGATGTCTGTTGCAGTCTTAGGTGTTTACTGCCACGACGGAAGTGCTGGACTGAGGATTTTAAGCTGTACTGAGACCTGGGCAACTGAGATGTTCTCAGTACTGCTGCACAGGGGCTGTGATTAGTACCTAATCCCTTTTGAGCCTGGGCACAGGAGGGAGACTTTTATTGGAGTTAGAATTGGTTCAGATGGAGGCTTTATGGTGACTTGTCATGCATCCAAATGTGGCAAGTGCAAAAGTGTCTGATCTGACTCTTCCTTTTCTATATATATTGATTCTGGTGAGATTCAAGCCCACACTTTAGGGTACAGACAAAGAGGCATAGTATTTGTAAAGAAGCCTTGTGTCCCATAAATGAGAGCTAACAGAAGGAATTAATTAGCAAGAGGTGGACAGAAGGGATAAGAACACACAGTCTGTAGGACTGTTGTTCTTCAGTTTTTTTAATGCAGACTTAAGCAATTATTGGGGTTTAAAGGCAGGAGGGTTATTGATAAGGAGACTACATACTGTGTATCATGCTCTTCTTTCCTGAAGGCTTCACTTAATTATTAAGGTTTACAAAACCACAGGTAGATGTCAAACCAAGAGTTAATTTAAAGACCTTTTTTTGAAGAAACTGATGTCAGCTCACACTTAATAGCATACCATTTTTTTTTTAATTCCTGATGTTGAACATAGTTCTTAATCTGCATGCAAGATTTTTTGTTTTGTTTTTCTCTCAAGTTGTATTGCTTAGCAAACAAGACTTCTACTTCTCTGTTTAGGTCCTATAATATTAACAAGGTAACACATCAAGCTGTTGAAGAGGTTCTTAAGATTGGTGAGTGAGCAGTGTGGCATTATTGGCCAAGTTTATATAAAGATACACCTTTCTAACTGGGGCTCTTTCTCTTGTCTCAACAGCTAAAAAGCATGGAAGTTTGAATATGCCATTGAACACGGAACTAATACAAAAAGGTTAGTGAAAAAGACAAGATTTCTTAAAGGTATCTTAACTTTGACTAGTTCATTTTGTTTCTACTCTTAATACTCAGCACTGCTTTCAGTATTTAGCTCTCTTAGAGTGTTAGTCTTTCTTACAAACATTATTTAGGCACGTGTGGTGAAAAAACTCTGACTTAATATGAAAGCACTTAATTAAACTTTCATATGCGTAGATCTTCAGGAGAATTTCAGTTCTCCTAGGATTAGAGACACTTAATGTTTATTCACCTGAAGAGAGCTGTTGAGTGTTTGTCATGCAATAGATCTGAAAGAACTCTTCTGTAAAATTAATTTTTTTGCAGGTGAAGGCTATTAAACCTCTGGTAAGACTCTATTCCCTCTTGGTAGGGAAGCTGCTCTTTTCTGGAGGAATGTGTGTTTCTGAAAATAACTAATTTTCTCTGGAAAAACTAATCGCTGATTTCTCTGTTTACAGTAACAAATGATTACAATGAGTCCCTGCTCTACAGTCCAGAAGAACCAAAGATGTTTTTCAGTATTCGGGAACCTATTGTAAACAGAGTTTTCTCAGGTAGCCGTCAGCGTGGCTTCTCTTCAAAGTAAGTGTTAGCTGTAGCAGTCACTGAAGAGTTATCTTATTCTGTGTTTTTGTCAAATTATGAGTAATCCAGGAGTTTCACCTGAAGTGTTTCAATATCCAGTTTGTGTTTTGAGGGGCTTGAGTATTGTTCTCATAACAACAGGAAGAAAATGTTTCCAAGTTGTATTATGCCTTTTTAATGTTTGATCCATGCACAATCTTACAGAATAAAAGAATCTCACTGTGCCCTATTTTGGGCGTGTGCCATTTCCCTCAGTATGAGACACAGGCATTGACAAACTGTAGTGAATTCAGGAAAGGGCCACTGAGGTAATGAGGGGGCCAAAACACACGGTTTGCAAAGGGGAGCCTCAAGTGGTGCCTTTGTTTAGCCTGGAGGAGACAAGACTAAGCAGGATGGATCCAGTTGCCAATCAGCTGCCGATAGATGGTTACAAAGGAGACCGAGTTAAGCTCTTCTCAGAGTAAAACATGAGGCAACACCCATGATTTTATAGGATGTAAGATCCTGATAAAAATAGGAAAAAAATTTATACAGTGAGAATGGTCAGGCAGTAGAACAGGTTGGCCAGAGACTGTGCTATCGCGGTACTTGGAGATGTGCATCCAAGTACCATGCTAAATTCTTCTCCAAGTATGTTCCCGTGTGATTAAGCATATACTGACCCACACAAAGGAATGTCCAAGAACCAGTCCTATTGTTCAGGTAAGTGCTTGTGTGAAATATTTGAGTTTTTTAAGCTATTTTGTGAAAACTTTTTGTTTTGTTTTTTTTGCAGAGTCTGTGTCCGTTCCCGTTGTTGGGACGCATGCATGGTTGTAGATGGAGGAACATCTTTTGAGTTCAACGATGGGGCAATAGCTTCAATAATGATTGATAGAGAGGATGCACTGTGCACTGTTCTGCTGGAAGAATGAAGGACCTAGTGTCTTCTGCTGAAACAATTCTGGATCCAGAGAGGGAACTCCTGGGGATAGACAGCACATCACAATGCTGCATTATTTTGGAAGTTGGCCTTTTTGGATGCAAGAGCAATTGGCGGAAGCTTGAGATGCTTTTCATTCCTTTGGGTTGGAGAAACCTTAGTCTGATATTTAAGCTCTTTTTGCGTCTGGTGTAAAAGAAACATATCTGAAGTGTTACCTCTAACTTCAGTGAAAATTTACATTTTAACCTGCAAGGCAAACATAAAAGAACATCTTTCTAAACACAGGTAGATGGGTTCAAGTATTAAGTCAGTAGCATTAAATATTCAGATGTACAGTTTTTTAGTAAGAGTCTGGGACTGATGAAACTAAACACCTTCATGCATATACTTTTGTAGAAACGTTGACTGTCAATCTAGCAATTTCATGCAAGGATATATAGATTTTGGTAAATCCTGATGTTGATGTAATAGAAATGGAAATACAAACCTTTTTTATGTTTTTCAAAAATTTTACAACTTCGTAGTTTCATACAAATTGTCACAATTTTTTTTTCTCTTCCAGTATTTTTTCTACTTTGTAGAATTACATCAGAAGTAAAAGTCTGGTTTAATCACATCTTGAATGAGATAGCTCTTACCTTTTCTCTTTGGCTAGAGAGGGACTTGAAACCCAAGGGTTTTCTTGAGCCCTTTAAGGGGAATATACAGACTACAGGAAACATGTTAAGTAAGATATACTCCTTCAGTGAATGGGTTAGCTGGCTAGCAGGTGTTCAGTCACAGTAGTGTGTATGTAGGTAGCTACCGTTAAGAAAGGTATTTGGCCTTAAGTTGAATAGTTTGGAATTTTAGGTTCTGAGTTTCTTTATAATTGAGGAAGAATGAGATGTCCTGGGTGCTATTGGTTGGAGTACAAGTTAATACCTATATGTCTCCCAGTTTTCCAAGTATGTGTTTTTAGCTTCCCCAGAAAGTCTAAATTTCCAGTCCTATTGGAATTCTACTGATACTTAATTGGCAACAAATTAATCTTCATTTTACATGCCTCTGATCATGTGTTAGATAAGGAAGTTGATAATAGCAAAAAAGCTCTGATCGTAGAAGAGGAAGTGACTTTCTAGATAATATTTTATAAAAACTGTGAACTTTGACTGCCTGTGAAAGACTGTGCTGATAACTGCATAGATGAGAGGGCAGAATTTGATAAAATGAAGATTCCTACAGCAGGAACTCTTCTGCTACATGACTTGAAACAAATGTGTTTTGTCCTGTCTACCAGATCTATTTCCAAAAGTGAGTTTTCTTCAAACTACTTTTGAAAGAAGAGACTTCTGTACCAGATGTTCTCAGGTCTAATGGAAATGTTCTTCACTGTGGCCAATCAATGTATTTATTGCCAATCACAAAATGTAAACTGATCTTTATAAGTGGAGGAAGGGGATACGGGATTTTTTTCCTTCTACTAGTTAAGTGTTTGTATTCACTCTAACCCAGAATTTAGGGGACATTGATTTGACCAGGCCCTTCAGTTCTAGGAAAATGTGATACTGGTGGAGCTTTTTGAATAAGCTATCACTGTGTACATTTCACCTTTTACGTATGCTGCAGATTGAGTTATTTACACTATCTTCTTGAGTTATCAGAATTGCAGACCAGAAGGGGAAAATCAAAGTAGCCGAATACTGTTTCAAAACTTGGCAAGTTCCGGAGTAAAGCTCTTCATGTCTAAAATAATCTTCAAAATTGCTCTAGAGGTAAAGATGCAAAAGACTAATCTTTCTTTAGAAAGTTGGCTGCACAGAAAGTGGGGTGTTTTAATTATACTTAATCCGTCTGTAACCAGTTAAGGATGGTTTATGTGCCTCTGTCTAGTACACTAGTCAATATGCTGTTAAGATTCAAAAAAAACAAACAACCCCACAACCCACCAATGCCATTAACACTAATTTATGACTTCCTGGGACTTTACCACTGTGTTAGATCAGATTTAGGTATTGAAAGTGTCCTTGAATACCTGCATATACAAATTTACAGCAGAAACCCTGTCCTGTACTTTGTGTGCTGTAATGTTTTAATGGATACTAATTAGTCTGATCAGGGTGCATACCTCTTAAAGATGCCTGTCATTCCTTAATATGAACGCTGAGACTAAAAGGCGATGTTTTCAGGCCCTACAGATTCCAAGTATGATCTGGTTTAGGGCTTAGTAAGAGATTTCACAGTCAAATTCCTAATTTAGCAAAGTGGAAAACTGACCTACTCATGAGTGGCCTCTACTGGTTTTGGCTATATTTAATTGCACTTCTGTTGAAGCATTTACTGGTGAATGCTTGATTTACATAACTAGGGTGATTCAGAGATCTATAATAGATACACAGTAAGCAGCTACCTTTTTTTATTAAAGAACTGTAGAATCCTTTTTAAGGATCCTTTATTACAAAGGATGGCAGTACAGACAACTTACCTGGTAGACAGTATTCTGTGACAGGACTAAGTATTGGTTTAACACTGATTTAATCTACCTGGACTGGCGGTGAACTCTGCACCTCTTCTTCCTGCTGAATCAAATCCATGGTCTTTTCATTTAGTGCCAGTCCACACTGTGTTCTGCTAAACTAGACCTGTCATTCTTTGCTTTTTTTAAAAAAGTGGTGTTTATACATTATGTAATAAAAATTAAATAGATACATGAAGCTGTCCTGTGTCTCCTTCCAACTTTCAGAAGCATTTCATGTGCTCAGCTTCTTCTTACTATGCAGTTTGTTTTAAATACCGGTTTCTAAGCCTTCATGCTTTAGGTAAAGTGCAGAAATGTATGTGTGTAGCGGTTTTTGGTATGGATTGCTTGGAGCTACCAAATAAGGTCAACGAGACCTTACCCAGAGGACTTCCCTTGTATCATAAGCAGTAGACCTGCAACAGAAATGTTTGTGCCCTCTCCCAACACTGAGCCTGGTACTTAAAAAAAACAAGTTCATGACTATTTCTTCTAGCTAAAGCCATACCACTATCCCAGTCCTGTACAGTGTTTTTACGCACAGTCTACTAAATGCTAAATTATAACACCCTTGATGAACCACCATTGTTCAGACTTGCTTGGACAATTTTCTCCTTTTTTTCTTTTTAACACATGACACAAAGTTGGTGGCAAGTCAGGGAAAGTGTTCTCCCATCCATCAGTCATTTTATACAACATAGCAATTCCTTCGATATTTATTAAATGCAAGAGAAATTGTATGGGGTTACATTGTGCATAGGGTGAAGAATTTACATTAGTGCTGTGCTGCAAAGATTTACTTACTTTCTTGAAGTAATTTAAGGCATAAACCTAAGGCTGCAAGCTGTGAAGCAGCAGAATATCCAGTATCCTCCAGCCTTCCATCCAACACAAGATGGTATGTTGCCCATTAACTCCTTGTAAGGGGCACAAGCCCATTAGTAACTCAAGTCACTTAGAACAGATTAACAAGACAATGCTGTATTTGCTATACTATAGAAAGTTGGGTATCAGATTCTAGTACTCATACAATCTTTCCACAGTAATTTATTCTCTACTACCAGGTATATATTTCTGAACTCTTTTCTTCAGATTAAGATGGGAAACACTATGCAACAGCCCTGCAGTATTGCTGTAGGCCAACCTTAAACCATATCCACGAATAAATTCACCACCAGCTTGCTTACTGCAGTCATAGAACAGCAGCATGTTCATGCACCACACAGGGTGCAAGTTTGGCCTTGGGACTTCTCAACTAACACACCTGCTGGAACATTCCAGGCTTATGCATGAGGACCCTGATGATAGATCCAGATCTACTTTTTTTTTTTAAAAAGTCATTATCTGTCCATATCCTGGAGGTTTGTTGGGTTATCTGGTTGGGGTTTTTTTGGACAGTTACTCAGATTTCATATGACTTTAAAAAAAACTAACAGTAGACAGTAGTGGTTAGTGTTACAGATACAAGAAGTGAAATGATACTACAAATATAAGCTATTATAAAAGAGAAATTGATGTCTCTTAATAGCACCAAAGCATCTCTTCCTTTCAGCATTCTTATGCTGCAGTCCCAGGTTTTGGTTTTGGTCTGAGATCTAGAACCATTTGAGACCTCCTCCTGCAAGACTTCTGCCAGTTTATCAGTTGCAGTTGGAAGATCTTATTCTTTAACAGAACTAAGAGAACAGCTTTAAGAAATTTTATCTGAGATCAGGCTCACAGAAGCTACATTAAAGTTCTGTAATACTTCATCAGAAAACCTAGCACCACAGCATGAAACAAATGATAATCAGCATCTACTTTTACAGATGCTTATGCTGAATGGTCTTTTCAGACTATATTTTGCAAGCAATGAAGAATACTAAAACAGATGTTCCTTTGTGGCCTGCTAAAGAAAAACTTCACTGTAGCTCCTTTATAGTGCTCCTTAACTTGTACAGTATTGAGCTGTCTCTCAGCTGTTTGGCTGTAGACATCCCTTCTCCTTCTTACTGTTTTCAAGCTTGGTGAATTTGGACTGAGTCCTCTGTCCCTCTCACAAACGGTGGGTGGCTTCTCATCTTATTATACATCTTGCTCAATTAAGGATTTGAATAGGTTAAATACCATTATTCATTTTGGGGTCTGCAAATTCAAAGACAATTCCTTAATAAGCCGTATTAAGATATCTAGCACCTCTACAAGCCATTTCAGGAGCTGAACTCTTCAAGAGCTCCTGGAAGAGTTAACCAAGAGCACCTTTAGAACACCTCAGAGCAACAAAAGCTGCATCAGAACCTGCAACAGTTGCTACAGGCTGACATTGTTTAATCACAATGATTGTTTCATAATATTTTTTAAAAAAAAGCTTCCCTGAAAAACAAAAACAAAAAAGACTTGAAGAAAAATTCTACAAATGCTTACAGATGCTCTGATTTCTAAAGACTTGAAGTAAAAAAAATACTGTAAAAATATTTCTGAAGCTACATTAAGGCATACGACCAAGTTAGAATGCTTTTTACAGTAACAGTACTATGATTAAAGGTGCTCCAGGACTCTGCTTCTTAAGGAGCTTCACTACACACAGTGTGTCCATCGCATCCAGTGCATTGTACACAATCATAAGCCACTAGGATCTCTCAGCGTCAGTCTGCATTTGATGCCCCAAATCTCATGGTTCTTTTTACTGCCAACAGTTGGCCTTGCGATACTTGTAAAGTGTGAACAATTGATCTTCATGTCAGGAAGCGTTTCCTTGAGGAGCTGTAGGGAGCCATCAGTCACTATTCCAAATACCTGAAGAGTCTTTAAAGTTGGAATTTCACCAAGTTCTCTAAAAAGAGAAAAATACAAAATTAATCACGAACCTGAAAACTTTTTTTTTCCCCAGTCTGTACCCAAATGAGATTAACTGCATTTCTACTCATTTTTTAAAAGTAAGGTAAATTCCCCTTCCTACTTATAAAAGCACATATTTAATTGAAATCAGTTTCCTGTACTAATAATTCAGGAAGCCATCTGAATAAATTGCTTTTTGCTATTCTATCTATCTCACACAGAGTGAAAACAAATTGATCCCTCCCCTTTCATTTCCCTGGACTTAAATGTTTAGCACAAGTGGAAGGAATTGGCCCAGATGAAGTTTCAGGATGTGGCTCAGAGGACACAAGCCTCTAGGTACTATCAGTCTCCCAATTTGTTGTGACGTTTTGGTGAGCAGCCAGCCCTTGCTTCTTGATTGCTTCAGTCATTTGGCCAGTCATCATGTGAACTGTGTATCTATAAACAAGTATTGGACAAAACAGAAAGGCAGAGACACACAAGCTATCATCATGACAGCACACGCTGCTACAGAAAAGGTTCTTCAGTTTGGATAGTCCTGTTGCTCTCACAACCTTTTTCTTTTTGTTGCTCATTTCACGTCATTAGGACTGACGTCCTTCCTGAGAGGATTAAGAGGGTAGCTGCTATGCTAATAAAAGGCAGGAAAAAACCACAAGCAAGTAACTCTAAGCTGAGTTTCAATAACTATCAATAACTGATACAGGCGCACACAAAAGCAAAGGAATATCATCAGATTAGCTAGTCAGCAAGTACTGTCAACTCTGCTAACTTTTCCAAAGAACTATACCTTCTTTGCTGCATAACTGAAAGCCTAATGTTAACAGCAATACTGGTCATTGGCAGGACTGGAACCTGCAGCTGTACCTCACAGTAATGAGTACCAGTAGTATAATGCCGTTAAGGGAAGACATGGTGCATGCACTGAGCAGCAAGTTCCCCTAGTACAGACTGACATCACAGAAAGATTATCTCACAATATCTTTGGTTCCAGTCTGGGTTGTCAAAAGTACATGCTCTAGCAGTCACGTTCTTTTATCTCAGTTCCTTATTCCTAATTCCTCATACCACTAAGTTTAAAAACAGTACTTGCAATTCTAAACCTAAAATAAAGCAAGTTTAAAGTAACTTATCCTCTCTATGAATAGCAAACCAAAGCCATTTAGAGATTACTTACACTAAGGCAGCAGGTGATATCTGGTAACAGCGGCTAAGACACAGATGTTGTAGAAAGGCAAGTTGATGAAAATACTGGAAGCACTCAGGCTTCAACATCACGCTGTCACTGTACATGAGAGCACAGGAAATACAGGTTTAAGTATAAAGCAGCAGTAATTTTGGCATTTCCAAAGTTCAAGCTGAGAAATTTAATGAATATTAACTTTATTTTCTACCACTGAAGTATTTTTTTTTTTGCTCAATGTAGAAGTAA
Source organism: Stercorarius parasiticus (assembly GCA_013396915.1). Classification (NCBI taxonomy): domain Eukaryota; kingdom Metazoa; phylum Chordata; class Aves; order Charadriiformes; family Stercorariidae; genus Stercorarius; species Stercorarius parasiticus. The sequence continues at coordinate 9,609 of VWZL01000752.1, read as the reverse complement.
CCCATTTCTAGTGTGTGTGTTGTAGGCAAGCGATTTTGATTTTCACTGAAGAGCAAGTGAAGCAGAAGCTTCTCTGCAGCCAGATATTCTGCAGCAGAACTCATGCCATGAAAATGCAATTACTTTACACATTGAGATTTCAAAGTCTTTTAATTGACTAGGTCAAAACCAAAATACACATTTTTTTTTTTATAATACAGTTGTATGGCCAAGTAACAAATTCATATCAGAGCTGAACTAAACCCTCTCTAGGATGCTAGGTTCACAAACTGTATAGAATCATAGAATCACTTAGGTTGGAAAAGACCTGCAAGATCACTGAGTCCCACTGTTAACCTAACGCTGCCAGGTCCACCACTAAACCATGTCCCCAAGCACCACGTCTACGTGTCTTTTAAGTACCTCCAGGGACGGTGACTCCAACATTTCCCTGGGCAGCCTGTTCCAATGCTTTACGTCCCTTTTGGTGAAGAAACGTCTTTCAGCTCCACCTTGGCACAGAGTAAAATGAAAGCTGTGTGCGCAACCTGCAGTACGCATCTAAATGCTTCCTTCCACTCCCTATTGACCACGATCACTTGTTAGATAACAAATCCTGTATGTATGTAACATTTATGCTGAGATTACAAAAAAATTCTCAGGTTAGTTATCTGCTCCAGATTAGGTCATGCCAGATAGCAAATCTTTTGTAGAAAGTATTTTCTGGTTGTGCAATCCTACACAACTGTGCATTATTGGTATACAATAACTGAACCAGAATAGAACTGGCACTCCCCTGAACCATAAGGATTTATGACTAGCTGCACAGGCTTCCTTACCTTAGATCTAAATGGATAAGAAAAGGACATCTTTCCACCAGTGTTTTAACATCTGAAAAGAGGTCACACACAGTCAGTCCATGTTTCAGTAACAAGATGAACATGCTTTATACAGCCTACTCACTGCCACATATGTTCATTTATATCTTCTCTACTGTAACCCAACTTCGACACAACTCTGTTAAAAAGATACACACTTAAGACTTACAGTATAGTCTGCGTAGCAAGATACCTTACAGGGACTTTTTTCCTCAACAAAACAAATCCATTTAGTCCAAAGAAGTGTCCCTAAAAGTCAACTGCGCCAGCAACTTAGCAAGCGAATAATTCAAGTGATGTTGCTGTAGAAATCCACTGAGACACAGTAATAGTGAGATGCCTGAAATTCTTATGCGTAGTGAAAAAACACCAAAAATTTTCCACACATCAAGTACCCTTTCAGAACATCAAGTTCTTTAGGCATCTCCATTTTTACCCATAGAAAGTTCTTTCCTTGTGACAGAAAGTTATGGTTTTCCTGATTTAAACTGTAAATTCTTAAGACCATCTTTACATTGTCTGCAAATAGCATAGAATCACCTGTGGCTCAGATATCATGTAAAAGGCCATTATTATTAGCAAGGTACTAATCAACATGCAAGAGGTTTTTGGTACTTCAGAATTCACGTGCAAAAACTGAAGAAAACAACACCTAAATTATGATTAGTGAACTATGCCTTACAAATTGCACTGAAACAGAGTAAAATTACTCATAGAAAGTGTTTTCCAAACAGAAGAGCTCTGCACACTGTCTCTAATGGTCAGATCAACAGAAGGTTCAAATTCCCGATTTGGAGGAGATTATGTAGCATGTTTGTTTATGGATTTTGGGCTCAGATAAAAAGAAGACTGGTGTATTTCCCCACAAGGGAATACATGCCGAGGTCTGTGTGACATTTAAACAGAAAAAAATAGAGGTCACAGCCTGTGTGTCACCTACCTGCTTGTCAGCCAATGCCCTATCATCACATTTTCTCATTGGAAAAATTAATTTCTCTTTACCACCAAAGACGTTTCACCCTTTACCTATGCTCATCCATTCTGTTGTGCCCTCTTCCCAAATCTAGATTTCTCTGCACTTTCTATTATCCTGCAACTTTACCCAACTTTCCCTCCTAGAACTACTAGCAAGTAAATAGTTAATGATGATTAGTGAAATTATTTGCCTTCCAAATAAACTGGTATCTGAGAACATCATGACAGGCCAAAACTCAAGTAGCTACTATGACTGTTCTCTTTTGGAAGATGCCTTCAGCAGCCACAATGGCAGAAACCTTAAGAAGGCCCCAAGAACAGTAATCTGGAAGGCTAATTCACAGTGGGACATGGGATCCAGCGTATCCTGCTTCCAGAACTTACTACAGAAGTAAGGGCTACACCTTTCAGCTGCAGATTAAATGAGCTGACTATTTTTAAATTCAGAAGACAAATCATCTCACCCCCTCATGGCTGAGCCACAAACATAAATAAGATTCTCTGAGAGCAAGAACATCAAGCTATACAGAGCATAAAATCAGTGTCAGTGCATGATCTTTCTATATACACAGCAGATGCCAACCAGAAGAAAATATAAAGCCTGCTGCTTTATCCCATAGTGGAATAAAGGTTTGCCATGCTGCTATTTACCTGTTATTTGTAGATTCTGTCTGTATCCACTTAAATTTAATTTGGTTACTTTTGAAGTGACATGATTGACTGCTGCTTTGACATGGGTGGCTGTGAAGTCACACCAGGACAAGTTCAGCTCATCCAACCTACACACAAATGAACAGAGTTGTTTGGAGAATGACTGAAATACAGTTTGAGTACTAATATTGTCTATTACAGTTGAGTTTTAAGGCAAAAACTTGTAACACACTTACTACCAACTTCCTGTATTCATGACTACAAATTTCACTATGACAATAATTAAGCACTGGAGCAGGTTGCCCAGCAGGTTGCCCAGCAAAGATGCTGTCTTCGGAGATTTTCAAGATCCAACCAGAAAAAGTCCTCATGAATGGAATGGTTCAATAATATCTTAGGAAGTTAAATGGTTCTACTGGGACTGCCATGGGGAGACATTCTTTTCATCTTGCTTCTGGGTTTGTGACCTGAATCTGTTACTACTGAACAGATGTTCACATTGAGAGGAAAAAAGGCTATCCATTATTTGTCTTGGTCAGATGACCAATTAATCCTAATTAGTATAAAATACTTCATAGCTTTATATAAGTATTGGGCCTTATATATATTGGGCCTAAGACCTGTGACCTTAACTTCCTTTACATGCTTTATTACCTATAGCCTATCATCATTCCGGGCTGGGACAAAAGTACTTGTTTTGTGTGCAGGTGTGGTAGATGTAACCAGAGGATAAAGCCACTGAATACCACAACTAGAGCTTTTCGCTGGCAATCTCTATGTAAATGAAAAAACAGTTAAATTGTCACCAGCATTCCTCAGATCAGGTTTGCCATCTGCTATTCACTGTGTACAGTACAGACTGCCATTCTCTAAAGAGCTCATGATGCAAGTAATCAGACCAGGCAATATAAAGCATTATAAACCCATGAGAGACAGAGAAAGATTAAGGCTTTGTCTGCCCACTAACTTGCAATTTGATTAAAAACATGCTTTTGCAGAAGCAAAGATTAAGTAGATTGTCCAGCATTTCACAGGAAATCAGCAGGAAGATCAGGATATACATGCCAGATTGACTGGGGCTCAGTTCAGTGACTTCCTGCCAGCGGACGGTTTAATCACTGCAGCTGTCAATCTGAACACAGTGCTTCATAAAGTCAAAGGTTACTGGAGGATTAGTCTATCATGGATAGAAAGGCACAATGTTTTCTGCCATTCATGCTGTACTCTGATTGCAAAGGGAGCTCTGGGACTCCACTTTTCAGTTTCAAAACACACACTTTCACTTTGTGAGGATCACATACTGCTTTCATTATGAAAATGAAATTTACATGATAATCAAAGGAACATAAATGGTGTTTACCCACCAACAAGACTTCCTTTAAGGATGATTAAGAAAATCCATGAAAGACTACTGAAGTACATCTTTGCTATTAAAGAAGAAAATAGCTTGATGGGAAGAAACTATCTGATCATTCAGCTAATAATCAACCACTAGGCATGTAGAAATAGAAACAGGCTCATAAAAAGATATTAGAAACAAGAACAATTGGGATGCAACTAAAAAGGGTCCTTTTTCTCAGGAAAGCAGTAAGCAGGAATAGCAAAAAACTTTTTTGACTTACAGAGAACAGCTGCTCAACATTAGCTCCAAGGCTTCTGCAGAAAATCCTGAGCACCCACACAGATTTAGTCGCATCAAAGTGGGATTCTCGGCAATGCTCCTGTAAAGAAAAAAGAAGTCTGATAAAATTGCAATGTTGGAACATGCTTGCATTGCCAGGATTTGTGATCATTTTTAAGAGCTAAGATCCTGGGCATGGAATTTTTCATTAAACATGCAGCACTGCATCTTTAGTAAACTGACCAATCTAAGAGTCACTAAGGATCTCAACTCGGTGCTTGCTGCATCACGGCACAACTTCAAAGCAATACTTGCCTATTTACCTGGCATTGCTGACAAGTCTGCATATTTATGAACTGCTGAGTTTAAAAGGAAACAATTTGTTTTCACTCTCTCCTGTTGTATGCCATTAAACACACACCATGGCTTAGTAGTGATGACTATACTCAGTCCATTTCTGAAGTTGCCCCTCTGCAGGACAGAGGCTATTCCAGAACAAAACACATCCCCCTAAATGCATTTGTTTGCCAGACTAGAGCAGACATGCAGTTGGCAAAACCTGGAAAAGCCCTTACACCCAGTATCTACATTTGGACACAAGGGCAATAAAATTCCATCATTGGTGCCTAATTAGTACCCAATTTTCAGATACTTTTTATCTGTTACCAGAAGTCAAACTATACTGGTTTATTTGTGCTCTGTTTAGCCCCCCCCTCCCCACTGGTGTAAAGAAGGCATCAGAAAGCTCGAAGTAGAAAGCAGGACACCCAGAGTCTCTGCCATCTGACCTATGGTTCCTGGCACCTCCACAATCACCCGATGTGATTGAACTTGACTGCATACCCATTTGTGTCTTTCAAGTTTAGCTAAACAACAGTTCATCTGCTTGACAGAATCTAATTTTCCAGACACTCAGAATGAAGTTCTACAAAGTGAGAAATAGTGCAGAACCACAACAAGCATCTAGTGGGAGAGCTGCATAGACCCCTTAAAACAGAAAAGAACCTGTAAGTCAAACACGAAGTTCTCTTGGGAACACAGAAATGGGAAAATAAAAGTGGCTCTGCTGTACAGCTTGGCTGCGGGAACAGCCCATGGACACATAAACCCTCAGGAGATGAGCAGTATCTCCAGGCTCCCCCTACTCTGGGGAATGAAAAAAAAAAAGCCACCAAGAAACACTCTTGCAGAGGTGTGTTTCCTCCTTATCTCATCTCTTGGAGGATAGAAAGGAAAGAGGCAGCTCATCCAGCCTGACAGCTTACTCTTAGGTGCCTCAAAATGGCCATTTCAAAGGACTCCCGCAATGGACAACTCTCAATTGCATTTTTTTCACTTGCCTACAAAAAATGATAGCACCAAACAAGGGGTATTTACTGAATATTCCCAGACATGTCACTCACTTGATGATGTCATCAGAAAGCACTAGTCCCTCCAGGCTGAGGTTCTGCAGCTTTTCACACAGACAAAGCATACTCTGGAGATCTGCAACAGACACTGTACAGTTCGACAAATCCATATGTTGAACTCTGAGAGGTCTAGAAGAGGAGAAAGGGAGGTTACTAAAATTGTGTTAAAACCTGCTCCACAAATTCCCTGTATCATAAATATACTCCATGCACTAAAATTGTGCAAAGCTTGCAGAAAAGATTTATGCTGTTGTATTCAGCTGCACCCTGGGCCTACTGCTAAGCTACCAGCCAGAACTGTGGAACTCTTCACGGCATTTACAGGATTAGTCTTATGTCCTGGTTTGAGGTAAAACAGAACCAGCTTTCTGTTCAGTAATTTTACTTCTTAGCTAGGCCTCTTCTAACTCTCTGAAATTAACAGCATGTTGTGTCTAAAACAGTTTGTTCAGAGTGATAAGACAGTTTGTGCCACGGAACAGTATGCAGAAAGGCTCTTGCTTATACTTATTGCTATTAACTACCAAGGTCAGATAATTTTGTTATTTGTCCCGTTGGAGAGTCAGAAACGGAAAAGCGTAGAGGGGTCCCACCTGCAGGGAGAAGCAGACAGGACAGGTGACCCAAAACTGACCAACAGGGTATTCCATCCCATCTGCCCCATGCTCAGTATAAAAGCTGAGGGATCAAAGGATCAGCTCTCTTTCTTCAGTGTCTGACGTCCGAGGAGGACCCTGTCTGTTCGTCTGCCTTTGATCCCGACCCGTGTGTTCCTGACTCCATCTGTGGAATCCAGTTCCCACCTGTCGCTGAGTCCAGTCTGGGACTTCCCCAGTGCCTGCCAGTGACATCATCCTGGGAGCTTAATACGGTTTTGTATATACTGTATCTATTTCATTATTTTCCTTTTTATATTATTATTAATATTTCATTAAAGTAGTTTGGTTTCTTCTAAATGCGTAAATCTCTTTATCTCTCCTCCTCCCCTCCGTGTATGTGGGGGCGGGGAACATCTGTTGCCAGTCATTGGCCAAAACCACGACATCTTAACACCTGAAAGTCTATCCTGCTGGGGTTAAATATTTTTTTTGAATTTCCAATATAAAAATGCTGAAGATGCTGACAATTCTTGGTTCTACAAGATATAAAATGCAAGTGGATGATGGTGCTCGATACTTTCAAAAATCCCATTAACTTGGTTTAAATAACTGACAAGTGAATGCAGATCCTCTTATTTCAACACATGCCTAACCATTTCTCAGCTCTGCCATACTCCAGAGACAGCACATACGCTACTACTGGTGTACACCTTAAAACCAAAAATACACAGAGAAACTGTGAATATTTGAGACATGTTTTCAGGATTGAGAACATGCAGGAAAAGCCTTACTTGCTTGTTTTAAACAATGGATTCCCAATACAAGATCTTGGGCAGCGGAATACAGTAACACCTGCAGGCAGCAACTGTCCAATCACTCCTGGCAGCAGATTTCTACCAGTCAGATCAAGAGTCTGCCAGAGAGATTCATCAAACCTAAGGCACAGAATTTTACTTGTTAGGGAGTTAGAAAGGGTCAGAACTATAAGTACAACTACAGAAAGTTTTCAGTGTCACAAAAGACTGAGAGGAGGGAAAGCTATCTAATAGAATTTACTAATGTTAAAATATGTGAACCATCTTTTGATTATAAATACATGTAACCCACATACAGCATAAATTGAATTATACAAGAAAAAACAACATGAGAAACAGACGATTTAACAGTCTATGGAAGCAAAGGTTTTCTTACTACTAAATGATGAGAAGTAGTACTTACGAAAGACGATGCCATCTCTTGCAAATCTGGGAAACTTTTAGCAAGTCATTTAGGGGCAAATATGCAAAGATTGCCAAAAGCAATTCATCTGGAAGTGCATCCCAAGAAACACCTTTAGGGAAAGAGCAAACATTCTAGTTAAAGCTGGTTCATTTTTGTCTGCTGATCAGATGCCTTGTTTGGCTTGGTTGTTAAAACCACCTCTACAGTCTCTATCTCTAGGCTATACACACATCAACCCATTACTTATCCCCCTTTTCAGGTCTTCATTATAGGTAGATGTTATCACCATCTTTGCCTAGGTATGACTGACAAAGACAAAGCTTTCCATAACATCAACTTAGTATACATATTAAAACAATTTCCCTGAAAAAATGACAACAGTCTTCATTCACATACTCATTTTGGAAACAAAAGCATCTAAGTTACTTCCTTTGTATTCTAAGGATTGTACAGTCCTCCTCTTTTTTTTTTTCCCTGCTGAAATCCTTCCTATGCATGTCATGCTCCCAGAAGGGAGCTCAAGGTGAGCTATGCATTTGTGTGTTACATAGAGAAAAGCAGGTAGTGCAAACTGCTCCTTAAAACATGCACGCTACCTATCACTCCCCCAAGAATTATCTGAAAGGATGTGGTGCAATCTCAACTTCTCAGGAGTAGGCTCCAGAGTTCTGGAAGGTGTTGCCACTCACACAGGAGATTTCTGGGTGGGGGAGCTCAAGACCAGCTGCCTATGACCCAGCACTCCATCTTACTTAAAAGCAGGCTTGTCTGAGGGCATTCCCACCTTTCATATGACAGCCTAATGTCTGGCGAGAGCTGTTTCTTTATTTTGCATTTAGTAGTCCCTGCAGACTGAAAACACATTTTGATATCAGGGAAAGGAACTCAGTACCCTATAACGCCTTCTTCAAGTGCCCCAGGTCTTCAGGTTACAGCCCTGCTCTTTCCCTAGTGCTCCCTTTCCAGCCCAGGAGCCTTACGCCCTTTGATGTCTCTTCCCTATCGCTCTCTAGCAGGGTCCCTTGCGTTGCTCACAGCTCTGCTCCAACAGGAGCTTAGATGCTGCCCCTCTGGCATACCTCAGCCTGCACTGCGAGAGATGTGTATTTGCATCCCTTTGGTCTTGAGGACAAAGTATCTTACTTCTTAGATGCTTAAGTTAAAAAAAAAAAAAAACACCACCAAAAAAACCCAGACAAGCCCCACCTTGGGTTTCAAAATTATACTGGGGACAGCAGCGCCAATAGTCCATATTCATCTGGCAGCCACAGCTGTATTTTTTGAAAAGCCTGGCCCTTCTTGGTATGTGCCAGAACATCTCCTGGACGTCCCTTGGGCAGAGCAAGAGATGCAGCTCAGGACCCTGCTGGGCCAAGGTGCCACCCAGGTCCTAAGCAGCAAGAGCAAACAGACACAGGGACACGCAGTACAAACCCTTGGCGCACAGACAGGGGCTAGTGGGGCTTGGCAGAAGCCACCCATGGGTTATGAGGGCCCCAGTTCTGGAGTCAGACACACCACATCTGCTTAAAGGCTTACATAAAACAGGATGTATCAGCCCAAGCTCGAAAGCCACTAGCTCTAGAAGTGATATTCTGCTGAAAAAGAGCCAAAAAAAGAGCAAAGAATATAGTACTAATGTCTCGTGATGCCCACTCTCCATCTCTACAGAAGGGTGAACGAAACCTAGACCGCGGTGACAGTACCTGACTCTGGCTCTCGAAGCAACCGAGGCCGGCGCATAATGACAAAATCCTTCTCCTTCACCTTCTGTCGTTTCTGAGGAGGACAGGGCGACGACACCAGCAGGTCCTGCGGCGTGTTTTCATTGCCCAGCTTGTCCTTCTTAAGGACAGACACTCCCATACCCGAGAGAAACTCCGAGGTCCTGCTGGATTCCCAGTCCCAGGTGAAACTGGTGGAAACATTGCTGCTGGAGGATGGGATCTCTTGGAGGTGTTTTCTGCAGAGACAGCAGAACCCGCAGGCTCTGAACCTTACCCCCAGACTGATACCGAACATAAGATTCTCCTGGGATAGAAGCATTTCGCAGCCGCGCAGCCACACATCACCCACGGCCACGCACCCCCACGCAGGGCAGGAACTCCACAGAAGCTGTAAGCGCAAGCCCCAGCCGCGGCCATGTGCTCCCTCCGGCACAATTCACACTAAAAAACCCTCTAGGGAATTAAGCGCACCCCGGATGGAGCGAGCGGGCGAACCGAGGAGGGGGAAACTAGTGGACGAAGACGACGGAGGAGGGCAGCGGGAGCCCC
>VWZL01000750.1:0-43008 GCA_013396915.1 Stercorarius parasiticus | reverse complement strand
CTGGCCATGATTCTTCAGTGTCCGTCACTTCCTCTTCAGTCCTGGATGATTCCTCCATCAGGGGTGCCGAAGGAGCAAACGGGGTCAGAGTTGGCAGTTTTTGAACACTTTCACGGCCGGGCACACCACAGGTGGTGATGATGGCACCATGGTTGTATGGGCACCTGCCACCGCCNCCTTCTGGGCTTTTCCCCTGATCCATCCGTTATTCAGTCCAAGTGTAGATTGGGATCACGTTGGGGTCACCATCTGAGACNTCTCAACACCATACTAACAGTCTCCGGAGCGTAAGCTCATCGTGTTTTATCCCTCTCTTAGAGAGGATATGCAGGAGAAGTCTAACTATCTCATCTTCTTCTTTAGTTATGCTCTGCCCCATCTCCTGCCCCCGGCTGCTCACGTCACAGGGTGTCCCATCGCGACGTACGTTTATTTTTAGTCCGGATTGCCTCCCAATCCGCCCAGTCTCAGTCCTGTTGAGCCGTCTCCAGCCGGTGGGTCTCCTTCTGGGCTTTTCCCCTGATCCATCCGTTATTCAGTCCAAGTGTAGATTGGGATCACGTTGGGGTCACCATCTGAGACGACGAAACTGGACTCCACACAATTCAATGTGAATCAAGACAAGGCGTTTATTGAGTCTGAATGTCAGCTTACTATATGTTTTTTACTACCGTACACGCAACTCACTATTACCCGATTGGTTAAGTCTGCTGTTCACACGTGCTACATGCGAATCTGGCTCCAAGTTGATTGGTTAACACAGGATTATGCTAAGCTATAATTCCGGCTCCTAGCTATCTTGTTCTGCATTTGCCAGTGAAGCAAGCACTTTTCTTCCTCTTTTTGCTCTCCCAGGGTGACCTTGACCAGTTCGAGTTTTCATAGTGAGAGCTGGCTCACATGACCATTTTCTTCTAGATACAATCCCACGCTTTGAGAGCAGCCAAGTACAGCTGGACCAGATTTGCCATGTTTCATTGACTTCCCAAATCCAGGAAGCAATACCGGAGTTTACAAGGTCTCCAGCAAGGAAATCAATGAAGCACATTTGCCCTTGTGCTCATGAAGGTGCCACCAGAAGCAAATGCTGATATAACTTGTAGGAGATCGTGAAGCAAAGGCAGGCCAGAGCCTGCCACACCTGCAGCTCCTGCTGCGGTTGCAGCACTTATGGAAAAGAATGCCAGTGTGATGGGTAAGGATTTTGAGACTCAGCGTTTGTAGTTATTCATTCGACCCCATAGTTGCTGTGCTTGACTTCTTGCCTCCTCCCCTGTTTTCCTTCTGCACTGAGTTTTCAACAGGTTTTAAATCAATGAACTATAATAAAGGCAGCTGTTCTGCCAGATTTATTTTGTTGCGGAGCAGAGACATCTCTGCAATCACAGCAGGACACCAGCTCCACAGGACACATAATTACATCCGCCCTGTCCTTCTCTTGCCCATAGTATCTCCTTACCTTTTCCGAGCAACCTCATAATGGCCCTGCTTTGCTGGACAACGTGCTTCCTTGCCTTTGAGGCCCTCACAGCAACACTGGACACTAACTGGAGCTGAGGCCAGTTGAAAGCAAGGGCACGATCACCCTCCTGCAGCACTGAGAAGCAATCCTGGGGGAACAGCACACTGTTTGCGAGAGTCCAGCAACACTTTGCTCAGCTGGAAGCTCTATCCCTGCAGATGATTGTTAAATGTCAGCAGTATCTTGTGCCCCACACAGCATCCTTGTTGAAAAACAGCGTTCCCCAACAGTGCTAGGGACCAACATGACTAAACAGTGAAGAGCAGCCACAGCACCACTGTGCCTGTTTTCTTTTGCAACTGCAAGACTGTCACAGTTGCTAAGCGGGAAGGACTAGGAAAATTGTGAAAGGTGCTAGATATTTCTTGGCAGACCCAGCATTGCCCCAGTGCTCCCCAGGGCACAGGACCCCTGGACAAATCCCATCTCAGAGTCCTGCAGGTCCCTAAGCCTGAGCCCAGCTCATTGCAAAGCAGTGCCTCCACAGGGCTGGCCCTCCAAACGTGAGAGATGCAGCTCTGTCCTGGCCCTCCAAACGTGAGAGATGCAGCTCTGTCCTGGCCCCAGCCCCATCCTAAGCCTCCAGTGGAGCAGGACTGGTGGGCTCTCAGTCCCCTGGCAGCTGTAACGCTTTTCACACCCTGACTGGAGTCTCAGCATAATATTTTTTTTTTTATAAAATTCTGCATGTCTGTGCATGTACACATTTATAATGCTATGGAGGCTTAGGAAAAGTTTTGTACAAAAAAAACCACAAAGAGGTACAGATTATGCTCCATGAAGATGATATTAAGACAAGAAAATTTAGCGGTTGCACACTGAAAACTGAGCAAAGCTATTACTTCATGAAGAACTATGAGTCTCCCATGCACTCCTTTTCATGCTGCCACATGTCCAACTTCGTGAGTTTGAGGAAAGCTAATAAAATCCCCAATGAGGGTTACGGTACAGGCACATGGACTCGCATGAAGACCATAACACAAAGAGTAGCAAAACAAAAAATCTGTGCAAATATGTTGTAAGTTGTACCAAGACTGTACGAGGTTCGTAGTCATCTCAACTCCATAACAGAAGTAAATCTCTGGTGTTTTGAAGGGACAGCATAATAAAACAAAGTCAGACTTCATAGGGGCTCATGAAGTTTTGTTGGGACGGACCCCACCATCCTCAAGCTAAGATCTGCACTCATGTTGAGGTCCACACAGCTAGTATGAAGAGTTCCCAGCTCTGAAACATATTTATATTATAGTGTACAGAGGGGGAAGCAGCTATGCATTAATAGAGACAATCCAACACTGTAAATAAAGGTTGGGCAGAAAAAAAAAAAAAAGAAGCAAGACAGGAGAAAGTATTTATTCCAATTTGCCTTTCCATGCTAGTGCCTTAAAGCAGGCTACCCAGAGAGAGTTACGCCTTCTTCAGCCATGTGCTGCTTCTGATGTTTGGACATGGAGATAAATCTTTTTGTCCTTTGGAGCACTTTGCCTGTAAGAACAACAAGACATGAGCAGCAAACCAGGAATGAAGGTGTTCAGTGAGCAACTAATGATAAGTTCTTTGCTTGCCCTGCCTCTTCCACAGAGACAATGAGCAGCTAATCCTCAAACCCTCTAGATTTGCTCTGGCTCCTCAGTAGATACTGGTGCTTCACTCACCACATGAATAGCTGCTATCAAGAATGCCCTTTGCTGTTCCACAAGAACAGTTAGGTTTTTTTAAGCACAAATAACATTTATAATAGTGTTGCAGCAGATTTGAGAGACTAGTGCAGCTACTCACAGGCCGGTAAAGGCCTATGCTGCTGTTTTCAGATGCCTAGGTAGACAACTGGTAAAAAGAAAAACTCTCCAGCTAGAGCCTGGCAATTAACTAGCAACTTCTTGGAAGGGTAAGAGGCAGCCAAGTAACCCCTGGGCTTCCCCCAGGGAGCTCTGGGCAGGGATTTTACACAATTTCAAGTGAAAGCTACTACGAGTTCATCATCCTGACTCACCCGTGAAAGTTTTCAACATCTTCAACAGTCTCAGGCAAAACTCTTCCCTTAGTTTCAGGTAGAAGCAACACCAGTCCGCCCGCAATCAAACCAAGAACAGCTTCAAATCGAACAGATGCACAAAGAGCTTGTTAGCATATACCAGTTTCCAGCATATACACCACTTTCTACTGCCTGGCACAAAAGGACTCATAAATGGCATTTTATTTTGTTCTTCATACAAGATGTGCACTTTAAGGCTCTATATGCAAAACTAGCATGCCACCTCTGGAGGATGCAGCTGCCATGTGGAGACAGCAATGAGCCAAGCTCAGTTATGAGTTATGCACTGAACTACAACATCTCAGGCTGGACAGACAACTGTAAAAGGGAAAGAACCCTCTCCCTTTCTAGTCTGAGCATATGCCAGGAAACGGATTCAATTTTTCTGCTATTTACCTAGCAAGATTTAAAAAAATACATAACACAATGTGATTAACTTCTCCACTGACATTTTCTTTTACCCACTTTGTACATGTTTGGTGTCTGTATTTGAAATCTACCAAGCACCCTCCTAAACACGATGCCTGTTAAAAGCCGCATATTGCCATTCAAGACACTTTTCTATAAGTAGCGTGCTGATCTAAAGATTCAGAAAAGTTTTGCAGACCATGACCTGAGAATTCAGGTCACTAGTCTGCAAACTCTCATCTTGCATTTATTTACCAAACTCTTTCCAAATAGCTGGAGAACAGCCATTTAACAGACTGTCAGAAAAGCTGAAGTGTAACAGCCACACTTGTACTCCATTAAACAGGCAATTATGTGAAATTCTAGGTTTTGGCTCCTGGACTGAGACAATATACCTCACAGAAGAGCGGTAATTGATCAGATTTGAATTCATGAAAATATTAGTCTCATCAAAACATTAGAACACTTCTTAGCTCTTTGCCATCTGTCGAACCTGTATTCACCTCTAGCTTCCTTTAAAGTGCAAGGAACAATAATAAGGGCAAAGGAGACATGAATGCATAAACAAGCTCCAGGTTGTTATAAAGCGAAGACTATGACCTTTGTAGAGGGGAAGAGGCTTCTGCTGAAGTTGAGGCAACTCAACTTGAGCCTCAGCTGCTTTTCCCTCCTTTTGAAACTTGGGCCCCACTGCTGCACCCCAGGAGTAGCCAGCGAGGAGGTAAGGTGGCACTTACTGAAGACTATCAGCGGCAGATCGTGCCAGACTTCCACTAGTCTGTAGACAATGAATGGGACAATGACTCCTCCAACATCACACAAGGAAGAGCAGACCATCACGCCGAGGTTCCTGGTTCAACAGCAAAGAAATCATGTTAGCGTCACAGCACTGCAGATGGAAGGGCACGGATCGCAGTTCTGACCCTTGCACAGGGCATAAAGCTCAGCAGACCACAAAATGCCAAAGCAGTTTGCAAAGCCCTAGTTTTCCACTGGTGGGCACATCTAGGAGTTATTTAGACCTAAGTATCACAAGAATAAAAAGCTTAGCAAATAGGAGCAGGAGGGTATATCTGTGTTTCCACAGTTGTAACCAAATTCCCAAGGTTAAAGATAGAAGAGAATCAGGCCCAAAGTGTCTGATGGGAGTCTCCAGATACAGTAAAAAAGTAAAACCATTAGCTTCAGTACGTCTTAGGTGATCTAGTGCAAAGTGTGGCAAACAATTCTTCTGTTTGCTAGACACCATTAATAAAATTTTAAACTCCACTGTATTCATTACGAATAGAAAAAATAAGATTAATAGTCTCGTGATTTCATCATATAATCAGTGTGTCCCCAATGAAGAAAGGAGGAGTAAGATTCATCTTGCCAGTGCATACATCATCTCTGCAGGCAACAGCATTCAGTCATGGGGTAGAAAGGAAATTTTGAAGAAGAATTAACTCCCAAGCTTTAGATTTCTGCAGCACACATCTACTTCTGAGCTATTCACCCCAGCAGCGCACTTAGAAATAGGGAAAAAAAATCCAGTCCTCAGGTGAAGGGCTTGAGTTAACACGCATTCTCCATAGCAGACTCCACTCTGGACAGATCCATTTAAATGTTGTTTTGATTCAAACAAGATACAAATCCAAGCAGTACGTGGGACTTCAGAACCCTCATCCACCCTCGTTGTCTCCACTTTTCCCTTTTTCAGTCCCATGAGTTTTCATCTGCCTTAAAGCACATTTGTTGTCTTCATGACTCTACTTTTTTAAAGCATTTTACCTATGCTCCACCTACTTTTTGTTCAGCAGTACCTGTGTAGTTCTGAAGCATTTGAGGGTAACTTATTTTAGCATAAAGAGTGACATACACA
Source organism: Stercorarius parasiticus (assembly GCA_013396915.1). Taxonomy (NCBI): domain Eukaryota; kingdom Metazoa; phylum Chordata; class Aves; order Charadriiformes; family Stercorariidae; genus Stercorarius; species Stercorarius parasiticus. The sequence continues at coordinate 37,182 of VWZL01000750.1, read as the reverse complement.
TTGGCCTCAACTCTTTGCTTCCAGGCCAAATGCCAATGGGGAGAAGGATGCACCTACCTGATGTACGTTGGATACAGCTCAGTGTTTACAAAGCAAACCATTTCAAAAGCCATTGTGATTCCCATTCTCCCGATGCAAGCAGCAATCACTTTTAGCCAATGTATGTCTGCAAAGAAAATGCATTCGACACGTTTAAAAGTATCCCAGCGATTTGGCAGGAGTCAGTTAATACACTACTGTTATTTCAGGGGCGACCTCTGATCCCATGTCACTTGATGTTATTAAGGGGCCTTGTTTCACCTGTGTGAATGAAGGAATGGGAACAGCCAGCACCACATGAGCTGTGGCATAGGGACCCTCCCAAAGCAGCACAGGGGACCCAGGTGCCTTGAGATTTATTATTAGCAGTGCTACAAATCAACCTCATTTCAACTCTGCAGCAGGAGCACTACCAAGAGTCAGGGAGGCAGCACCCAATGGTAGGCATGGGTTTGTGGACCTTGCGAAAAGGGAAGGAGAGGTGGGTGCTGTTCCCAGGGGGCAATGCTGCCATGTCTCAGCATAATATGGCCTCATGGAAGCCACCACATGGCCACACACAGGTGACTCACCCTCTGGGATCAGGGCTGTGACAAGACAGGCAGCCCCAGCCACCAGGTTTGACGCAGCCCATGGGTAGCGCCGCCCAACACGGTCGATGGTGACGATGATGATGAAGGCGGCTGGGAACTCAACAAGCGCAGAATAGAGGAAATCCAGATACACGTTCCCAGCAGCTACTCCCATGTGCATGATGAGCCCCTGGTAGAGGACGGAGCTTGTGAACCTGGGCAGAGAAGAGCATCCCGGCTTCATTAGTTGGAGGACTAAGGTCTGCGTCCTGCTGGAGCCTTTGTAACCAGCTCTCCAACATTATCTTCTTACCAGTTGTACATCAGAATTAATGTGTTTTTTCTCATCTGTGGTGTCCTGACAAGGTCGATGAGTGAAGGACTCTGCTTTCCAACATCTTCGTCTTCAAATTTAATATCCTGTGGAAGAGCCAGTACAAAGTACAGTAAGTTTCTACTGGGAGGAACTCATGGAAGGAACTATCACAATGCTTGCTTACATGCATAAGCAAACCCTGAGCTCACCTCAAAATGGGAAGGCATCTTTTTCCGATTTTTTTTAGCCATATCACTGACAATTTTCATAGCTTTGTCATTTTTGCCTTGAGAGATCAACCACCTGGGAGACTCTGGGAGGCACCTACAATGCGAGTGGATGCTATTATATACCAAAACATAAAGCTCATATAGTGCTTCCATATATGGAGGCTGTGGAGAGAGGGCTTTGGTTGAATAGAGGCAGGTGAGATTTTTCTTTGTTTGGTTGGGGGTTTTTTTGTCTCCCCTCTTTCCCCCCCCTCAGAAAAAGTAGGATATCCCGCTGCTGAAATGGGAAGAGAAGCAGTTGTGTAAGTGGCTTTACTCAGAGATGAGTTTCCTAAAGATAAATCAGGGAAGGGCTTTGAGTGAGAGTAGTGCTATCATTTTATTCAGCCTGTTCACCGCAAACTGGTTCCACTTAGGCAGTCATTTTCCAGTTGTGCTATCACAGGTTAAGAAGTAGTAAACAAGCTAGAACTGGCTTGCCAATTCACAAATACAGAAAAAGGGAGACAATGAATGTCTTTCATTATTCCTAACCTCTCAACCCATCCAGACAACTTCTCAAATCAAAGCACTCAAACTGAAAAACATCAATCAAAAAGAGAGGAAAGAATCCAAAATAAAGATGAACCCACATGCTGTCTTTGGGTGCACCACAAAAAGCTGTGACTTTTTTTTTCTTCTTAAAAAAATCATGTAAACAACTTGTTACAGCTATGTTAGCATTCAACAGCCTCTCAGTAACCATCTTTTCAGTGTAGGATCCACTAAATTATGTCAAGGTATTTCTTTTCCTTTATGAAATGCTTAATGAAGATAATAATATGATATTAAACTACCCTCCCCCAGTATTTTTCAAAATGGTCTTTCTTTTAAATATGTCAGGTGGGGTGCGCAGGCTAAGATGCAATGAAATCTCAGTTGCTGAGGGGTCCTATTGCCCTCTGCTTTTTTGCTGTGTGCCTCCCTCTTTGCACTAAGAGGTGCACACAGCTGAAAAGCAGTGCCAAATCTCCTTCCATATCGGGCCCTGGGAGGCAGAAGCAGCTGGGTTTTGGGTTCTGGGCAGAGGTACAACAAAAGCCTGTTTACCAGTAGTAGAAGAGGAAGAAGCAGCTTGGCACGGTGACGGTGAGCTGCAGCCACCGCCAGTGAGGGATGGCGTAAGCGATGGCATCGAAGACCAGGAGCCCAACGGAGAAGGCTGTCTGGTAGAGGATGCCCACCGTCCTCCGGTACTTCGGACCAACGACTTCAGTCACTGCGAGCAGGCAGAGAGACAGATGAATGACAGCTCAGCCATGACCACTTGGCACAGCAGTAACTTGCTCTGTGGGGAGGCTAGAAGACCAATGCTGTGTTAACAACCTGAAGAAATAGTCTTGGTAATACTGGGCTTCCGGGCATAAAGCCTCCAGACAAAAATCCCCTGGGTGCTAGCAGAGGAAAGTTTGCTTTTCTGTCACCCAAACTCTCAGCAGAGAAAACACTGCTCCTGCTCTTATACCAACCTAAGGCATCCAGTAGTGTCCTCTGTCGTGGGAGCGTCCAAGTAAATCAAACATTCCTCAACGTGCACAGATGGATTTTGTTGTAAAAATCTAACACCAACCTACCTCATGTCTCCAACCCAATAACAAAGCATTATATTTTGTTTTCTAAGTGCGGCCTTTCAGCCTGCATCTCACTCCAAGTATATAGGAAATGCTGGTACCACAGGATGGCATACAGCTTCCTGGTCAGGATGGTTTCACAACTCACCTGCGCTTTGCAACTGCACATCACAGGATAAGTCTTGTTGATACAAAGCTAAAAGTAACTATTCCAGCAGGCAAGCACAAACACGCTCAAAATTTTCATCCGGTTGTGTGATTTCAAGAAAATAAACCGATCAGAAAAAAAACAGAAAGCAGTTATTTAGCAATTGAAGGAAGTGCTGTGTTGTGGAGCCACGGATTAGCTAATACTGCTTGGCCAAACGATGCACAGAGACAAAGACATCTCCCCAGGCTGAGTAGGACTGAGCCAAAAGCCACTGAAGGTCAGAGAAGAGTCTCAGGAGAGCGTGACAACAAGGTTGCTCTGTCCTTGTACTCTTCCCTGGGCATTCAGTATTGGCCACCCTTAGGGAGAGGATACAAGTTTAAAGGGGCTTTGGGGCTGATTCTGGGTGACTTCTCTCTCATGAGAGAGTTTCAAGGAGAACACAGAAGCAACAAGGTGTAACTGAGGGAAAATATGAGGATAGGGTAAGTCATTGTCCTGATAGGGAATTTATGCTCTAAAATGGCATGAAGTTCCCCAGAAGAGGTGATGAAAGTTTCATTTGTGCATGGAAAAGATTTAAGAGGCCAAGCAGGCATCTAGAATATGCACAGGAAGGAACAACCATGTCTTGGCAGAAGATAGTCTGGACTGTTGGCTAGATGTTTTTATTTTATTTATATCAGACATCTGGATAACTACATTAGCAATATGTCCCCGCTAAAAGACTTAATAGAAGTTTAGGGTGTTGACATTTACATTTTTTCCACTATTACAGTGAAGCGGATCACTCAGAGCTATTTGGAAGAGCCACCTGACATCCTAATCCAGATAAGGGTCTATTGGGCAGCATTCAAAATATTTAATTTCCTTCTTTGGTGATTGTTTGGTGTTAGGTATTTTTGGCAAGAGCCTGAACTCCACACCAGAGAAGTCCCAGGCAGCTCTACGACGCACCAGAAAGTGGTCCTGAGCTGGCCCCAACCCCGCTGCCCCGTAGCCGTGCTTCACCACCAGACCCCATTGGTGCAAAGCGCTGGGAGAGGCATCAGCCCAGCCCGGCTCCTCGCACCGCTCTGCAATCCCCCACATTGGCCACCACTCAGACAAGTGCACAGATACCCAAACAGCTTGTGTTTTCCTTAGCAAGTACATGCTGTTCTTTGGTTATTTTTAGGCTGTAAAGCCTCTGTTTGCCCTTTAATGCTCTTTGTGTCATAAAAACGCTTCCAGTGCTTCCCACCCTCTGCCTGCTGCTTTAATGGCCTCCTCTGTCATCACCCTGTCTGTGACCAGGCTGGAGCGGCTGCGGTCTGCCCGAGGGCTGTCACCTTCCCCAGCCAGTGCCCAAGGGGAGGGAGAGGAGCCCCGGCGCCCAGATCTGCAAAGGGGAGCTGCACCATAGGGGAAAACCTATCTTGAGGTAACAGCCCTAATATACCACCACTTGCTTGAGCTTTGAAGGCTACTGTTGCTTCTCCCTAATGACAGTGCTTAAAAAAAAAATCTTAAGAAGTCAAAGAGGGGAAAAAACTCCTTGATAAAACACTATGGGAGGCATTTTTTAAATAGCTTTTGTTCAAGGTTTTTGGGTTTGGGTTTTTTTTTTTACCCTCCCCTTCATCTTCTGCAGCCAGTCTTGCTCCTGGGAAAAGGTCTGAACTCACCCAGGATGTAGCCCGCGGTCCAGCAGCCCTTGCTGACCAGCCCTTGCAAGAACCGGAGGATGACTATCCACAGGTAGGTGGGCACGAAGACCAGAAGGATTCCACAGATAACGTTTGCAAGAATTGTATTTAAGAGGCAAAATTTACGACCAAACCTGGATTGGAAGATAATAATGTGTAAAGCAAAACACTAGTCATGAAAACACAGGTGTTGTAAACTAGTAAGAGCTTTGTGAATCTTCAAAAAAAAAATAGTAATCCAACTTTGCTACACAAGGGATAGATACATACTGACTTCTATTCTTATCCCATTACTCACTTGTCTGCCTTTTTATTCCCTGAAAAATTACTGTGCCAATTCCTCTGCAATTCCACAAAGGCTTTCAGGAAAAAGAAAAGTTTCCTAAATTGAAGAACAATAGTCCTGTATTTACATATACTTGGATTGTGACTGTTATGCCTGAATTTCAGAACAGGCAGCTTAGTAATTTATTTATTTTTTTAATGATGGGGGTGAAAAATAAGTATGGGTTAGTATTATGATTCTGATCTGTCTGTGTGCACCAGATTTATATACCACAACCTTAATCTCTAAAAATCTAGTATGTATAGATCTTTTTACAAGCGGGCTGCATTTCGCAGCTGGAGGAACTCAGAGCCTGCTGTACTAACAGTCCTAGGCANGGGGTGGGAGGGGAAGGCCTTCAAATACTGGCATTTCTTTCTTTTTAACCCCAGCTGCCTGGGCTAGGGCAGCTGTCTCTGAACAGGGAACTGAAGATGCCAGGACACAGGGATTTCTGCTTTTTCACAGTGACTGCTGCTGTACCTATCTGGCAATCTCTGCGTCTACTGTTTCAAAGCTTCTCCAAAGGAGGCAAGATGTTTCCAAGCCGCAGCCACACAGTGTGACAGATCAAGTCGGGGCTCCAAACCAGTGCTTCCCAGCTCCAGTTAACACCCCAGGGCTCTGTTGTGGCACAGCAGGGAGTTTGGGGTGTACATACACAGTCCCAAAATAGCCATCGTGGGCTCTGCAGGACTCGCCAGCAGGAGATTTGTGCAAACCACCAGGTATGACCTAAGAGACACAGTACTGGCCCCTCATACTGTGGCTGAACCTCGAGGTGGTTGACCTTATTTTGAGAAGAGCAGAGATGTTAGCAGTTGCACAACCTTCCTCTGCCTTTATCTAAGCTTAGCTGCTGAACACCGATAAGGGAGGTCAGAGGGTTTTACTGTCAGCCCACACGTACCTGTCTGCTATGTAGCCAACGTTTATGGAGCCAATGAAAAACCCGGCATTCACAGCAGACTGAAAGAGGTCCAGCTTCCAGGAGTCCTCACACACCAGGTTAAACTAAAGGAGCAACCACAGTTAAATGCAAGAGTGTGAAATGAGGAGCTGGCTCACATCCACAAGTTTCCTTCGCTTCAGTTAAAGATTTAAATTTGTTTCTGGGTCAACGACCATTTTATCAGCACTCAGAAACCTTACTGACTTAATTAGGTCTCCAACATGAAGAACAGGATCAAGCCCTTGAGCAGTTTCCCATTCATGTCTCATCTCTTGTTACTGGAAAGAACATAAATGAGTTATTACCTGTCAAGATCGGGACCCTAATTTGTGTTAGGCCTCGTTGATCAAATCAGCATGGACCAAATGACTTTTTTTTTTTTACGGCTGACAGTGAACATACCCTTGCATGTCACAGTAGTCCCCGCAGACCACTCAGGACTAAGGATGATGCCTTCACTAAAGGTACCCCAGATGCTTGCGGAAGCTTCCCGTGGAGCACCGGGTCCCCGAAGGAGTGTGGGAGGAGTTATCTGCGTCTGCCCCTGAGCCCACAGCATTTTTTCTCTGCTCTGGCCTTTTGCTCAACTAAATTGTCCTACAGCCTAACGTGTCTGGCAATCAGGTATTTTGTATCCAGGGCCAGGCTTTATACCACATGGCTACACACATATATTTGCCATCTGGCCTTAGTTCCCTTACCTTACTTAAGTAGATATACATAAGAGCTAATAGAGAATAAGTTATTTCAAAAAGCTGTCCTAACATGACTGAGAATCCCTTCTGGTAAGCTGGGTTTATTTAAAGCTATGCATCTTTAATCAACATAAAACCAGATATTCTTCCTGATGCTCTGTGGGGCTTCCCATGAGGTTATTCTTCTATTCTTCATTCCTTCGAGCAAAGTAACATGCTTTACTCTGTGCTATTCTTTCCCTTGCTTAGCTGCCAGAGCAAGGGACAACATAACAGAGCTCAAGAGCTTTCACAGACACAGTCACATCCAGAAGCAAAACCCGTTGCCAAAACGCACACCGAGGCATGTGACATTTCTGGACATCCTGTGAAGGAAACTGCCCATGGGCTGGGCCTGGCCTTGCACCCCCTCCAGAAGAAAAGGAAAGGTTACTGGTGTGAGAGAGTGACTGCACAAATCCACACACATTGCAAGTTTTTTGCTTCCCACAGCCTCAAGAGATCATGGCAGGGGCACCGGGAGCACAGCATCTGCTCGAGCCTTTTGCAGCGAGACGTGCCTGCTGCGCTGCTGCTTTGTAGGAGTCCTGGGTCACCCTCTGCTTGAGGCGTCTCACTTCCTTGCCTAAATATCACACAGGCCATACTTTACTGGAAGAAGTACACTTAGAGTACAGCACCCAAAAATCTAGAGCTGAAGTTGCTAGAGCACAGAATTTACCTGCTCCTGTGTTTGTGTTAGATATATGGGAGAAAGGATCCTGACTTCCACCATCTCTAAAAACTTGGTGGAACTCTCTATGACAAAATCAAGTTTGTCATCCCAGATACTGATTCACTTTTAAAGTTAAAGCGCCTGAAACCCCGAAGTACCCCGAGTAGCTTAAATACCATTTTCAGTTTATTCACACATCTTCTGAGAACACAAAACAACTGTCAGATTTTTCTGCAATTTATTCCTGAATTAAGAAATAAATGAATTAAGGAACTAATGACCCACAGCCATTCCATCGCGTTTGAAACAAGCTTTAAAGAAGTTTCTTCATTTAAAAAAAAAAAAAAAAAAAAGGGAGACGGAATCAAGAGGGTGACACCCGGGCACGGATCCCAGGAAGATGGGGAGGTGTGTGCAGGGCGCCCGCTCGGGGCTGGGCCGGTTTTGTTTGCAGTGCTGCGAGGGGCTGCTCCAAGCCCCCCCCACCCGCACTGTTTGCACACCTCCGCCAATCGCACCTCTCCTGCGACGGGAGTTTCATTCAGAACTGGACTTTATCTACCTGGGGGGTTATTTGACGAAATATGCTTTGCTCCCCCAGCTGGAGATATAAGCCTCCTGAGCAGCCAGGGCAGCGCTTCACAGCGAGGACAGCTCGCAGCAAGAGGATCCCCTCCTCCAGGTAAGCGTGCATCATTTCAACACAGCCTAGGTTACGTCAACCCTCTCCTACCTCCCTCAGCTGGTCTGTAACACGGGGGTAAGGGAAGGGGGGATACTTGTTTTTACCTCTGTCACGAGAGAGGTCCCTGGGGAGTCGTAGACCCAGCCGTCCCGGCAGGGACCGAGGGGGATGGCGCTCCGGTTGCCCACCAGGCTGTCAAGGGGGTCGGTACAGCTGATGCCCGTGGCGTTCCAGTCCACCTCGTACCTCCTGCAGCGGCTGCCGAAACTGGCCCCACGGCCGTCCCACTCGGGAACCGTGTGATTCAGCTGCTCCTCTGGGCTCCAGCCGCACCGCTGGCTCAGCTCGGCCACCCCAGGGCTGAGGCAGCGATGCTCAGGGGTGAACCCGAAGAAGACGACACCCACGTACACCGGGGTGAAGGCAGCAGAAAGCAAACACAGCACGAAGAAGGTTTGCTTTTGGAACCTGTCAAATTCTCCAACATTCTCCAAAATGTCATCTAGGGTTGGCATTTTGGCATCAAAACCACCCCAAAAAATTCATCTAGGTCTTCTCTGCAGCACTGATATATTTAGTTGGCAGCAAAGCTATTTAAGTAACAAAGACATTTGACCAAAAGTCAAGACTAACTCCATAAATTATTAAACTACATGTTGCAAGCTTTATTTTTTAAGGTTTCATTTGAAATCAGACCTTAATTCACCCAGGGAGAATTTACATTTAACCCCTAATCAGAGCACATATTTTCCTTTTCTCCAGAAAAGCCACTAATAGCCACAGCACTTCAGGTTGTGGCTTGGGTTTTTTTTTTTATTAGCCAAACCAGCTTCTCAAAGAAGAGGCATTTTAAGGAGTAGTGTAGATGGAAAATTCTACCAGCCTGCAAACAAATGAAAAGTTTAGTGTAGCAGTTGCTGGGCACCACACATGAACAAGTCTTATCAGCCAGGTTCTATGAAGAACAGGTAAGTACATGGTGAAATTGCATTCTCTACATGGAGCCATGTAATGGTAAAGCAACAGTTTTCCCACAAACTCCGGTATCATGTATGTCTCACCCGTGCAGCCACCTTCACTCTCCCCACCCCTCCATTTCCAAGGAAAACCTCTCCCACCCACATCAGGGCACACAATTTTCACCTGACCATAATTTTTGCAGTGATACAGAAAGATAGAAAGCATTCACTAAGGAATTACACACTGGGAAGAGCTTTGGGAAACCAGAGTATAAAATACTTATGGCCAAAACAGCTATTTCTTACTACAGAACTGTAAGACTTCAGGTAGAATTCATCGTTGGGCACCCCCAAAAAATCCAGTTATATCAGGCTCCAATGATACTTCATGCTGTCTATGGATAGACACTTGCTACTCCAACACCTTTTGCTGACAACAGCTGCTTCCATCAGAAAGAAAAGCATACACGAAGGTAACATTTTGTAAGATGGAAAAAAAGCAAGAAGTGGTCTGGAAAGTGACTTGCACAGTTTAGGCAACTAGGGAAACAAACTAAAGACCTCCTCTCAATGCATTGCAAAAACATAAACCAGCTTTGAAGGCCATTCTGGCCCAGGAACAGAAACTGAACCAGTTCTTCGGCTGATCTTGCTGCCCATCAGCCATCAGAGCAACAGTGGCCTAACCAGTTTTGAAAGCTGCTTTGTAGAGCATCACTCTAAGACCATTCACTGCATCACACAGACATGCCCCCCTCCTCTCCTACCTCCTCTTCTCAGGCAGGAACAGCTGAAGCAAGGTAACAAGAACTCTCCTCCTGTGTTACCCCAAGCCCAGCACAGCACCATCCCACGCCTGCAGGGGCTCCACGTGGAGCTGGGGAGGGGGACGGGGGTACACAAATATACAGCAGCTGCCATGCTCACAGCCTGTCCCCACAGCCTCCCTCACCAGGAGCATGTCATGCAGTCATCTGAGGTCAAGGAAACCAAAAACTGAAGCCTGGGTGAAGTTTAAAACCATTAGGCCTAAAAAACTTCACATCGCTTTGTTCCTAGCGGTTTTAACCAGTTGGTAACAGTGTGCGTAAATTCCACGTGAACTCAAAAAGTTAGATCCAGACTGGGCCTGTTTTCCTGATTTCCCACCACCCTCTCTGCAGTCCAGGCAGGGGTTGGGCGGCACTGTGCCATGCGGGTGGGTGTCTTAGGCATCACACTTCCCAGGGAGTCATGCTGTTACCTGTCAGGGTTTCTGCTCCTGGCCCAGACGTTTTTACATACACATCTGGTCCCCACCATTCTCAGAACACTTCCCTCCCTATGGTTAGGCAGAGCATTCTACTGGAAAAATAGTCGGGTGAAGCAAGTCATGCATCCAGCTCTGAACAAAGTAAGATTCAGTCAGCCTACCGACAAATGCCTAGATAAAACGTGGGCAATAGTTCCAAGACTATTGGAACGCACTGAAGTCACGCACTGCTGTCAGCTGCATATTAGAAATAAATCGTTGATACTGCAGAAATAAATCATTGATAATGCTCAGATAAGCACCTCCCGGCAGAGTATCTTTGTTCTACCTAAGCCTCGTTATGCACAGCCACAACGAAGAGAGCATGTGGTGTTACGCTTTAACACGTGGGAAGTCATTTCATGCAGCGGTTTGTGGATCAAACAACTCCAAGATGCCAGCCTTGAAGACTTGGGGACAGGAAGCAGCATTCTTCAATATCCATTGAGAGAACTGTTGCAACGGTAACTGGCAGTATTAAAAATACACTGTCAAGCCTCTCATTCCCCCGAATTAACCTAATGCTAAATATGAAAAATGCTGCTTTTGTTTTAAGTATGAAAAGGAAAAGATACAGCTTTAACCGAACCAATTTACAGCTTCACTGTTGCAATACAAGAGAAAGAAAACCGAAGTCTGATAAAAGAAAGAATACGCCATTGGGGCTTTAACTATATGTTCTGGTCTTTGTCATCAAACATCGGTTCTCGTTTTGAGTGATGCAATTAAGATATTAGCTATCACAGCAAAAAAGGGTACCACCAGGCTGATGAGCAGCATTGCAGACTAGCGTAAGAAAGATTCCAGACCTGAGATGTGGGATTTGGAATATCCACTTCATATCTTTTATTGAAATTGCTGAATACTTTATATTACACTATTTTGATTCAAAATGGAGTTTTTATAAAAAGAAACCATTGTTGAAACTGAGTAAGCCAGCCAAAAGGAACAATGAAAAGTTTCAAAAAATTCTGACCAATGTGTGTATTGTACGATGCTTTGAAACCCTACCATTGCCCATAATTTAATTTAGGAAACACCCGGAGAAGAGCAAGACTGCTAGGGGAAATTTGACTTGCATTCATTGCCAGCAACATTTCAAATCAGTGACCGTGCCCAGGACCACAGCATAAGAGCTAGAACTTATGCTATCAGAAAACAACGGCCCAAACTTTTTTTCCCTTGTAATTAATACCAGAGAGGGGTACTGTGCCGATTAGAGCTCCTCTAATGGTTGGGCTTTTCTTGGCGATGACAAACTGGGCAGTGCAGATGTATTACAGGAATTCTGCCTCTACATCCTTGAAAACTCTGGTTCTCTGTGCAGTCAGCCTAGTCCAGCCATAATCTAGGGGGGAAAAAAAAAATCTTTGGGTGCTTGTCAGCTGCTTAGGCAAATACTGATGAAGTCAGTCATAGACCAGTACCAAAAAAATATCATGCAAAGAACAGCAACCATTTCAGGCTAAAGCTATACAGTTGTACCTTTCAGTCAATACCTCTGAACCAATGATCTGTTTAAATTAGAACGAATATTCAAATTTACAGGATAAATTAGACCAGTTCCAAAATTTACATCAAATCATCCCAACACACAAAAGTTGTATTTTTTCCTTGTCTTACAATGGGTGAACCCATAGAATAATACCCTGCCGGCAGGAAGAACATGTTGCTATTAAGCAAACCTGAGTAGTGAGGATCAATAAATACAAGGAGATAAAATGTTAGTAGTCACATAACTTGAGTCTCAGGAGCCAGGGGCTTCATTGAGCCTTAATCCTTTCCTTTCAAGGGTTTCTTTATTTTTAAGCAGGCATTTCACATCTATGCTGAGGCTTAAAAAACAAAGTGTCCTGGCTAGAGAGAGTCAACATAACTCAGCCAACTGGATGCTAGAAATCCAGCCTTACTGAACAGATCATTGTAAACAACCAAGAAATCTTTCTCTTCTTCCCTTTTCAATGGTTTCTTGTTAAAGGCAAAATTCAGAAAAATCTTTCAGGCTGAAGTCCTCATATTTGGTTGGAAGTGTTGTCCCGTTATATATAATCTCTCTATATATATTTGATTAGGCACAAGAGGGGTTATTAAACATTCAACAAGTCCTCATCACTATCATCGTGAAACGATACTGTATTTGTAGAGTTCTGTGCCTGCTGCTGGCCTGGCCTGGCTTTTGTTTTCCTTTCTTTTCCCCCATTCAGCAAATAAGCTTTGTCATCACTTCCAAGACTGGATGGCTTCTTTTGTGGGTGCTTGCTCTTGTCTAGTCCTCTTCCTGTCTGAATCTTTACATCTGGAATGGTTAACACTTCATCCTCACTGTCCAGGTCATCCACATGGAGAGAGGTAAAGGCTTCAGATGTAACAGACTTGGTAGTAACGTGACCGTTCTCCTGCCCTCCTTTTGCTGTCCTTTGATTTGGTGCTGCGACTTCCTCCATAAGCCACTCTGTTTCATTCTCATTAGCTTCTTCTTCACTGTTTATCTGCAAGAAAAAAAAAGTATGCAAGAGAAGACTGCATATACTGCCACATGCTGATCTCCCCCAATTGTCAGACCCCACACCACACACACGGCCTTGGCTTTAACTTAGTCATAAGACAGTAATACCGTAGTAGTATGCTGTTATGACCGCTTTTCACTATGTCTGAAACAGACTTCTTTCTCTTCCTGTACATTTATGTGTTATTTGGTTTTTTATGGACATTTCCTCAACTCTATCTTCCTTTCCCATTTCACAATATAAATGCAGATATCTCAGCTACGTGGCTTTCCTGAAGCCAAACGGTATGGTTTCCATGCACTGACAGAACTAGGAATTAAGGGGGTTTATTTATTCATTAGTAAAAGCTTTATATTAAGAAAATTCAACAAGAAACAAAGCCTTTGATTTTGCCGCTGTATTACCTTTGTATATTTGTAGGAAACACCGGATGTTCTTCTGCAGCAGTTCGTTATCTTGTTTATTACGATTTCCCTAGAGAAGAGGAAGAATGTTGCATTGTGGAGACTGTATCCCCCTTATTAACCCTCACTTCACTGGATTTTTACCGTCAACATAAAGCATTTCACCAAACAAGCTGCAAGCTATTGCATAGTGACACTTGACCCTGAACAACTAACAAAATTCAGCCTATGATGATCTTCCCCCTTACCACAGCTTCAGAGTGACTGTTCTGAAACACCTGTCCTTCACGTCTAAGGGGAAAAAAAAAAAACCCAAATTTGTCTGGAAAGCAGAGAATCAGCTGGATTCACACTTGTTCCCCACTGCTGTTGTATGGTTCCGGTTTGACAGCATAAAAGGAGAGGTATTTGTCACATTGTTTTATCCTCCTTAATTAGCAGTTGTTCACAACAGAGACTAGCCCAATTCAATTGTGTAGTCCAGCCCTCTGTACATCGACCTTCAGACAGTAATGGAGAATTCATGAAAAACTTCAGCAGTTTGGCAGTTGATGCTGCCAACTGAAAAACAGAACTGAAATCTCAGAAGTTCACTACTTCCCTTTCACTGAGGAAACCAAGTTGTACCAAAGAAACTTCTAAAGCCCCCAGTCATTTCTTACCTCCTCTCTTTTTTGTAGAACAGCAAGATTATTAGGCATGCAGTGAGAACAACCAGGAGGACGCTCAGCACAGCACCAACAGCCTGACTTCTCCTTGAAAGGCCTTTATGTACTTGGGCCTCCTGATCAGTCTGGTGCTCATGGCTTCCTGGATCAATGGTTGATCTAATAACATAAATTGGGAAGAAAAGGATGAATAAGATTTTTTGACCAGTTGCATCAAACTGGACTAGAAACAGTGGATTCAAAGAAATTAAACACGCCACACCATCCTCTCAGTCCTACCCAAAAGCTATAAAGAACTGAATTCAGGGGATTTTGTTCTAAGTAAAAATCACTGAAAAAAAAAATGTATGTATTGTGCCTACATACTGGTATGCTTTCCAAGAGTGCATAAAACTGATTACAGTCAAGACTGAAGTGCATGATTAAACACTCCAGAGCTTACACAGAAGCAGCCATCCACACAAAGCTGCTATTTTGGAACCACATGTCCACCTGAACAAGCTGCAAAAGTGACAGCACTATTTACCTTCCAGCTTACTACGGCACTACACAGACCTCAATAACTAATTGCCTGTTTAAACCAGAATAAGCAGTTTTCCTGGGTTTTCAAGCTAGCAGCCAGAAAGTGAACAGCACTAGTAGCTGTCATACCGTTCTTCACAGCGAGGCTGCTGGCATGTCAAGAATGCCAGTAAGCACCTAGATCCAGTCACTGCTTTTAACACTGTCACCTCATTACTCCTCTTTGGATCTAGAGATAAGCTGATCATAATTAATTGCAGAAATACCTCATTATTCCTTTAAGATCCGTAATGATTCGCACTCCAGCCTAAAGAAGTAGGCAGATAGAGGGGAAGGCAGTCTTTGCCATGGCTTTAAAGTTTTCCAGACAGTAAGGCAAGGAGGACAAAAAAACCTTACCCAAATACTGGTTATTTCTCTCAGTAACATGAAACGTCATGTTCCGGTAGCTACAGTAGGTTTTCCTCAGAACAATAATATTAATTCCACCACTACTCTCTATTTCCTGTGCAAACAAGCAGCCTTAGGTGCAAATCAACTCGGCACGCCTTTATTTAGTGGTCATGTGCCAAACATTACATACATGAACACCAATTCCACCTACCCATGAGTCTACTGCTTTTTTAGCTTTTCATTTTTTCCACAATCAATGTGATGAACAAATACAAAAAAGCCTTTAGCTGAGAAGTGCTGACAAAAGCTGCTTTCAGAAAATGGTTAACTACTCACGTTAATGGACACACAGCAGCTGTGTACCAGGTAAATAAATACTGGCAATCTGTTGTCTCATGAAGGAATTCAGGGATGCCTTCCTTTGCTTGTAGATTGCAGTGGAAGGAAATGGTTGAAGACACAAACTTTGATTTATCTTTACCGCATCTGGAGTCTGATGAAAATGTGACATCCAGGTCATCATCTACGATGAGAAGAAAGTCTTATAGTTGACTACTTCCTCGAGAACACTCTATTCACTAGGCCCTGGAAAGTTATGTATTTGTTTTGCAGTAACAGCTTTGCAGGTGAGCTTATACTTTCACATAGCTGATCCCATCTGTTGCTATGGAACCGTGGGCTAAGCTCTTCGCAAGAAAAAGTAGCTACGTAAAGGAGATGACTGCTTATGCAGCACAAGCACAGAGGAAAACAGAAGACCAAGTCTTCTATCTTGCATTGTTTTCAAAGTCTTTCAACAAGTCTCAAGCCCAAACCCTATTAAGGCCACACTTGCAACTGAGCTTACAAAACAAGAAAAAAAAAAACCAACAACCTAAATTCTGCTAGACAGACTCTGGATACCTTCACAGAAATGGACCAGTATAGATGTTGTGAAACAAGAACCATTTTCTGATGAAGCAATTCATACAGAGTATCAAGCAATTCTGGCTAGTGAGCAAGTACTTACCCTTAACATAATATTTAGCTTTTCTGGCAGAACCAACTCTCCGAAAGCGACGTTCATTAGTTTTAACCTGGCAGATATTTGCTCCAGAGCATTCTGGAAAACTTGAGTTTCTTATACCAGAAAGTTGAATTTCATACACGTATTTATCACTGTTTGTCCGTATGTCACCAGAAGCTGTGTATAACCTGAGGAAACAGAGGGCAGGTCTATCTAAGTCTAAAGTCACAGATTTAGGTTATTCCCAAGACATAAGACAGGCAACAGTGGTAGCTGCTACCACTGTTTGATTCTAGAGCAAGTTGGAATGCCTGATTCAGCAACCGGAAAAGATGCAGGACTGAAGCTTCCTCGCTGAACATTACAAATGAGGATTATATTTAGCATAAATATAATCAAAGCAAAACTTTTCTAGTTACATTGCCCTCAATGGTTGTATGAGCATGTAAATACCTCCAAAGGAGTACGATAAACTGGAGACAAAAGCATGATCCAGCAGCTCATACACAAGCTAGCCTGCTGACCATAAGAACCACGCTGTATGCTCTATAGCTACGATAAATAGCATAGCTTAGCTGTCTTCTCCGGAAGGGTAACTAGTTCTGAGTGTTACCTAAGTACTATTTACAATTGCATCCTTTCACCCTGCTGATCGGAGTGAGAATGCTCTGAGACTCATAGCTATTTGTTCTAGCCACCTGCTCAAAGGCTGAGCTTGCTCAAATAGGACTTGCCTTTAATCTCAACATTCCACCAAGTTTTATTTTTGCCCTGACTTCCTCTCCTCCTTCATCCAGGCCTGTTTGATTTTTTTTTTCTCTATACTTGTAATGCTATCAGCACATTTGTACAGCAGGTTTATTCACAATGCTCTCCTCAGTTATGCCAATCCTGCACACTAATGGTTTGTTCCCTGCAAGCAGAGCTTGTTCTTCCCATAACACTTGTACGGGCAGACTTCCTTCTGTAACACCAGCACTGACATTTCGTAAGAGATTCTGGACCAGAGTTATGTGCAACGTTGTAGTAGCGTCAGCGTAACTGCTGGTCTTCCCCTCCCCTCTCCTGACTTCAGTCATGCTTGACCATTCCTTCAGAGCTGTCCTTCCTCACTTTTAAGGCTTCTGAAGCATGGTTTCCTACTTCCGTATGGATCACCTGAGCAGGAGAAAAGGTGCTATGTAAAAAGCCAAGCAGTAGCCTAGGTGTAAAACATCAAGTTCTCTGGCACTGAACTAATGTCTACACACTATAGAAGAGAGCAATAACCCACAGCAAAGAGATCTAACATCAAGGTGAGTATGTGCAGGCTTTAGACTAGTCTTGAGTACATCTGGACATGCTTAAAGCTATAAGCCCAGCTGTGAGCCACACTATTAATCAGGCCTTTAAGTCAGTCATTGGTACAAGGAGAATTCAGTGCTGTTTCCACTTGACAGCTATGAACTGTTAAGGCAACGTAGAATATTCAGATAATAGAATAATCAGCCTGGAGAAGAGAAGGCTCTGGGGAAACCTTATAGCAGCCTTCCAGTACCTAAAGGGGGCCTACAAGGAAAGGTGGTGAGGGGCTCTTTACCAGGGTATGTAGCGATAGGGCGAGGAGTAATAGTTTTAAACTGAAAGAGGGGAGATTTAGATTAGATATTAGGAAGAAATTATTTACTATGGGGGTGGTGAAACACTGGAACAGGTTGCCCAGAGAAGTTGTGGAGGCCCCATCCCTGGAAGTGTTCAAGGCCAGGCTGGATGGGGCTTTGAGCAACCTGGTCTAGTGGGAGGTGTCCCTGCCCATGGCAGGGGGGTTGGAACTAGATGGTCTTTAAGGTCCCTTCCAAACTGAACCATTCTATGATTCTATGATAACAGACACACCAAGCTGTCTTTTCTTGCAGTACAGTTCTAGAGGACTAAAGTGGTGTGATTTGGGAGGGGGTTTTGTTTGGTTATTGTGGGGGCTTTTTTTGGTTGGTGGTTGTTTTTTTTTTTTGTTTTACTTACTTGTAATAAACATCCCCTAAAGAGAAGTTCTTCCCAGTTGCAGGATTAATAACTGTTCCATTCACCACCTCCACCTCCTGCTGCTTCACAGCACAAGCTGCACGTGTGTCCCAAGTGATGTAGTAAGCACAGTTTTCTTCATCAGTCCTACCAAATAACAGACAACTCATGATTCCAGGGAACAGCAACAAGTGCTTAGTATCTTGAGAAAGGGAAGACATACAGCTGCTAACCCACATGTGGGAATGTCCTGCCTAAGCATTATGCCAAGAGTAAGCTAAAACAGTCGAGTAGCACTCAAAAAAAAGCTACTTGAAGAGTTGCATTGTATTTTTTTCTGCAGTTCCAAGACCTAAAAAGACCTGGCTGCACTTGAGCTTCCTACTTCAGAAGTTCCAGAAGTTACCCAGTGTATCAGAGGGTTTTATCAAAATATTTTGTCTAACAAACATGTCAGGCTGCTCTTGGCAGGTTTAATGTGCTGCACATTATTTAACTAGGACAAGGAGCATAAGCTAGTCAGATTTTGCTGCCTAGTTCTTTGATTCATACAGAGCATCTTGCTCAGTTTTCCAACTCTACAGACAATATACAGTTAACCAAAACAAGACTGACCAAAAGGACATCAACCTTTCTTAGTATTTGTGATCTTGCATCTATACCTCACTTTGGACAGCATACTAGTTAAATAATCTGTATTGAGGCAACAATAACCCGTGTTTTATTAGCTCAATCACTTATCTACAGTAAACGGATTTTGAGCAAAGTTAAGAGTTGTTGTACTACAACTGACATTGAAAACCACAGCATCCCTGCCATTGTCTGATCTAATTTTGAAGTACAACACCTAAATTTTTTGCCCAGAAAGTTTAAGATAAATACAGAATACAATTGTTTATGGAAGTGAACGGGTGCAAAAACCGCAGAAGACCCATGTCTTACAAGTACAGACCAAGGATTATTTTAGAGACTGTCCAAAAGAACGGACAGTCACTGTCCTGAGACTTACGAGTTTACTAGAGAGGTACAAAGGAATAAACCATGAAGATCAGCGGTATGTTAATTAGTTACTCACCTCTGCAGCATGGGCATGCCAACTGTTTTTGCACACTTCAATTCTATAATTGTCGTTACTTTCTTGTTTTTCCTACATTCCTGCCCACTGGAATAACTAATATACACTGTATCACCTACAAGAGAAAAACGGTGACACTCAGGGTTTTTGTAAGCAGATGTCAAATTCCCTTTGCTCATTCTCCAGGTTTCATTACTTTAGACTAACTTCTAGGATTTTTTTTCCCCTGCATAGACCATATATCAATTACAGTACTTGATTAATTTGAGGCCTTCACATTGATGATCATTTAAAAATCACTCTTCAAACACCTTTCTATTTACATCGCATTGTGTGTTCAGGTCACCAGTATGGTCATAAAAATGTTTACATTTAATACATAATTTTTTTAAACACAGGAGTAGATGAAGATATCCATTTATAAACTCAGGCAATAAACACATGCAATATATCCCATTGTTTTTGTAGCTGGATGGAAAATTTCCCTCAATTTCACAAACTCAACAGCAATTTAAAAAAAATATTCTTTAAACGAAAAGCTTGAGTAAGGTTGAGAATTTTTTTTATTCCTTAAGAGTGAAGCCAATTAGTCACCTTTCACACGTTGCTTTAATTGAAGAAGTTAATGTACATAGAACAAGTCATCCAAAACAGGATGAACAAAAATAATTCCCCCTCCCACACTTAGAGAATCACAAGAGTGGTTGAGGTTGGAAGGGACCTCTAGAGGTCATCTGGTCCAAACCCCTTACTCAAGGCAAGGCCACTGGGAGCCAGCTGCCCAGGACCATGTGCAGATGGCATCTGAATATCTTCAAGGTAGGAGACTCCACAACCTCTTTGGGCAACCTGTGCCAGTGCTCTGGCACCCACACTGTAAAGAAGCGTTTCTTGATGTTCAGGTGAACGATTCACTTCTTACGGCTTTAATGACAACACTGTTTATTTGCTTCAGTGTTTTCTCATGGCTTGAACACCACTTTTAAGTTTGAGTAGTAGTTTTACTGTTTTGGTTTTTAAAACAGAAGATTCACTGGTAAAGATATTTCAAAATAAAGGCTTCACCATAATATAAGAACCACTATAGCTAGCTTGCAAGATTTAACTATCTCTAGCTCTCTACAGGAACAAAAATAACTCCACCTGTCACATTCAGCTTCTGAGTATGAACAAGTCCAAGAACTTGAACGTCTCCATTGTTGCTTTTCCTGCAAATACTGGCTCTTTCAGGGCAGCCTGTGGGTCCCTCATGTACCCTCTGACAGAGATTCACATAGTACCTACAGAGAATGTGGCAGACAAAACTTCTTTAAAATTAATGTAGGCTAAACTGAAAGAGTGAGATATAAACTTCAGAATCCTCATAGGAACCTAGCCAGGTTGAAAGAAATTAGCTGATAGAATAGAGCACATACTAAGGTTTAGCAGATTACTTCTAACTATCATTTTCAAGTAAATGACTGTGCAAAAAACTTGATCATTTACCAGATTAGTTCACAATTTTGACCTAGGTCAAAACTTGAAATTAGAACTGAATCAAGACATGCCCAAAAGTTTTTCCAGCTATAAAGGTTACAGTGCTGTGCTAAATTCAGCGTATCTTTGGAGCTATACCAGTTAAGTTTTATTAGACCAGAGGAACTAGTATCAAGGCAGTGAATGAAACAAGTTTTGTTACTCCCCAGATTATCATTAAATTTAGAGTTAGATGCTCTCATCCTTGCCAACTCATTTCTATTTGCTAACTGGAGGAGGGGATGCTGGAGAAGTTGATGACTTCCTGCCATTCATATTTTCCTCTAAGTATCAACTTAGAGTAATTGGGGGGAAAAAAGCCCTACTTAGACTTTAGACAAAAAGTTACACACTTCAGTCAAAAGACAGCAACTAAGTCATTAAGATTTTTGTTCAACATGATTAAGAATCAAAAAAATCGCATTTAAACTACAAAATGACTTGAAGATAACAGTTTAAATAGACAGGCTTAAAAAGCTTTTAGATTAGACTTATTCGTCCTTTAAAAAGGGTTACCAATACAGGGAAGGGGTAATGAAGACAGTAATTATTCATCCTGTTCAAATAAAATGGGTTCCTTTCTGTTTTTTTGTCTATATGCAGTGTTAAGCATCGAGTTTTAAGACACTGTCTGCAATTTAAACAGACCCCGAACAGGGACCAAACAGAAGTACTATGCTACATTACAGCTTCAACTGTATTGATTAGCAAGCTGCTCCCTGGGAGTTTCTCATTACTCACGAATTCCCATTGTGGAAAAAGATCCATGATCCCGTCAGGGAAGAGAGTATTCTCAAATCATAGGTTCTGTGTTTTTGGACAAACTTGCACTCCATCTTCTTGGGAGGACAAACAGCCTGAGTCTTCCATTCAAACGTCACAGCACAGCCAAGTGTCTCACTCAGAAGGTGTGGTCTCCCAACACCAGCATTTTCATCACATGTGAAGATAATGGTAGATTCCCTTCTTGCAGTTGCTGTAAGGGGGAAGGTCGGGGAACAAAAGGGGAAAAATACTTTGCAAGAGGCTTTCAAGCATGTATGGATTTTAGTGTAGCAATTTTGTGGTATCAACAAAAGTTTTTAATCGGGTATTGTTTCAGATAGCAGAGAGGCACAAATGCTTTTCCTCACAATTTTATTCCCTAGGTTAGCTTTCATGCTTTTTTAGAAAGTAGCATTCCTTCCAAAACGACTGATCTCCAGAGTCCTCTCTTATGACTTGAATACTCATGATCTAAAGGCATGAACTTTTTATTTCAAAAGTATTTTGCTTAGTTACTTGAGCAAAGTCAGGTTTGTCCCAGATACCTTGTCTTGCCCACTCCTATTCCTTCACTTCCACTGTACTGCACCAGAGATCTTTTGCCCGGCCTGATAATGGCTAACTCCCTGTGTTAGCTCAGGTCCTTGTACATGAAGTATAGGAAGTTCTTACCGTTACCACAAAATCCCCACTTTCCATCTCCCTGGAAGTTTTCAGTTGTAGCACACCATAGCCTATTCTTTCCTTCTGTAATACATTCCTCATAGGTCTTCCCTTTGTACTTGAAGGGGAACACACAAAGCTCTCCCTTTTCAGTCACTGAGAAGGAAAGGTACATCCTCTTAATAACATGCAGTGGAATAGCAGGCATATCCATATTCAGAACCATATCCAAAGCCTGTACTTCAATACTAAAGAAAAGTCACAGGCAGACAACAGAAGTACTGAAACATTGAGTCTAAATCCAATTAGAAAAATAGGATGTAGTGTACAGTTAGCTATGATCATCTGCACAGAAGAGTTGCACTCTCTTCTAGGGGATACATCTTGATGTTGCAGATTAGTATGGTGCACGTGATTTAATGTAACTGCATGTTTCTATTAACGTATGCAAAAATCCATGTTCCTTCCTCCTATCACAACAAAACCTTGTATTTTAAGGGTAAAAAGAGCTGATAAGTTGTTACACGAGGAATAGGTCTGCTTCAATCTCACCTGGAGGGCACCGATCACCTCCTGTATACTGCAAGATGACGGTTTCATCCTGATGGCTATAGTCCATTTTCATTTCCTTTACGTTTCCAAAAGATGACACGCCACTTTCAGATGTCAGACACACTGCCCCATCTTTGCATTTTCCTTGGGGCACATCTCCTGCCTTACTGCATACACCAATATGGTAACTGTTGGATCCAGAAAATACCTGTAGGGACATCCAGAAGCATCACAAACAAGGCTGCCTCAGAGCCTCCAGTCAATACTCACAAAGAACCACCCAAGCGCTTCATAAACCAAGTGTCATGCAGTACTTGCATAATGCAGGAGGAAAATAAGATAACTAAATTTTGCAAGTCTGGTCTTCCTTAATATGGCAAAACTGCAGATAAAGTAGGACCAAGGATATAGTCTGTTCAACAGACTATATTTAATGTTCAAGATTCTGCCACAGGTGAAGATTTCTTCTTTCTTTCTCCATCAGTATATCCATTAATTTCGCTCTCCAAAACATTAAAAACCTGATGTTATTCCCATCTAGTATTATTCCCTCGGACAGAGGCCAAACAAATATCAATGCTGACCACAGCTGCAGCACAGGTTTCAGTCTCCTCTCACACCCCAGGGTGCTTAAAAGAAAACCCTACTTCAGTCTTAAAATATTCATAGCAATGGGCAATTAAAAAATAAAAAAAAAATATATCAATCACACCACCAAAAGGCATTACCTCAAATGATCTTCCAGAAAGACTGGTTAAGTTAAAAGTATAATGTAGCTGTTCATCAGTCACAGAGCAGCCTAAAGTTTTCACTTTATCAGGACACACAACTGGAGTTTCCCACTCAAACACATAACTGCAGTCAAGCTTCCTTATCATCTTTGGCTTGCCCTGTTACCAAAGAACACAGCAAGATACATTAGGTTTAATTTTGAGAGAGTTTGTTGTTATTTCTGCATTTTTCCCTCCCTCCAACACTTAGCCTCAGTTACTACCGAGGCTAGACTTTACTGACTGCAGGACAAACACCATGCCTTCATATTACAACCAGTACCAAAAAAAGTTAAGTGAAGTACATTCTACCTAGCTCCAGGAAAATAATCAAAGCAGTAACTGAAGTACACAAGATTTCTTATTAATTAGAGATTTTGATATTCAGATTAGTTGCAAGCAGCAATAAAATTGTGAAAGAGCTGTGTTTCTCCATGGTAGAGAAAATTAAGTTCACTGAGTCAAGGTTTAGAGAGAATGCTAGTTCTTTTGTCATAATTTAAATAAAAATATAAGTACGGCCTGTGTATTATTCCGAGCTGCCTAGAGTTTCAGCTCATGCCCCACGTGGATGGACAATGGTTCCACTAAGTATCTTCAACGAGCTCTAGTTTGTCAAACATCATACTTCAGTGCTTCTACACAGTTTGTTACAGCATTCAAGAAAGTCAAGTGTTAGATTCACATCAGCATGCAACCTCAATTTAGTGTTCAGGTGTCAACACAAATAAAAACATAAGTATCTAAATGCAAATTTTTAAAGCTGTGAATGATTATTGAAAGGGTTACAACCTATGGGAAACATTTCAGAGTAATGGCTTTCCAAACAGTTACACCAGTTCTCATATTAGCTTGTGGTACAGGTACAAGCTTTTAGACCTAGACAACTTGCAATACAGCATTAATGCCAGCAATAAGTTATCGCTACATTACTTCAGTGGAATCTGATCCTTGAAATCATCAGAACCTGCTACTCTCAGGTCTAAAGTTCATGCAGTCTATGAAGTTTTGCCTGGTTAAGAATATAAATACTAAGTATTTGTAGCCTTAACTACTTAAATATTTAGTATATTCCTTGTTGAAACCAGTCCATCCTTACATGCTAGAAACAAATCCTTGATTTAGTTTTAAACAAAGCTAACACTGGTTACTACACACTTCCCATTGCACTCCAAAAATCAACATAACTTTAATAGATGTCTTACCAGACTAGTTCCTTGGCTGCAGTGAAATACAATAAGAGAAGTATAGTTCAATTTGTTGTTTATCTGACAAGGAGTAGTGCTGTTGTAAGTGATGTAAACTTCATTTACTGCCTCATTTAACTTGGGAGGTTCAGTAACACGACCAATATCCTACACAAGCAAAAATATGTATTAAGAGACATATGGGACACATCTAGATTTCAGATCACCCCAGAGATTCAGATCAATTCAGATTCATCTGCTTGGTTTACACGGGAACACAACTACTGCAATTTTGAAAACTGCATTCTATACTCGAGAACAGTTTCTACATTTCAATCCTAACAAAACACAAGTGGAGGGGCTCAAAACACTCTTTGATGAAGCTTGACAAAAGCCAGGGAGGTTCTGCATCTTACACGTAGATTCTTCTTTGAATCATTGGGCCATCACTTAAAAATAGCGTAGTACTAACCACAGAGTACAGTTGTAGATCAATGTGGAAGTTCATGGAAAACAACTTTTTATGTGCATCTTCTACCGCTCCCAAACAAGACCTCAAAAGGTAAGAGCCTCCAACTCTCAAGGTAATAACAGAGAAGTTAACCAATATTCTGTCACAGGATTGCTATTCATGCAGCTGTCAAGTCCTGACATGAAAGCACTAAATGCATTTTGGAGCATGCTTGGACATATTCTTCATATTGCAACAGGCTATCATGGGATCAAGCACGCCATTTATGTGCCACAATGGCGGACTAAGAGGCATTCTGCTCCCCAGTCTCTGTATTTGGCACACAGCACTACATGAAAAAATTCTCTGTAGTAATTTTTCATATTTCTCACAGTATGGAACCTTCTGACACCCAAAAAAGGACAGGAAACCACTTCTCCATAGGGAAAAGCAATGAAAGGGAATTTTGCAGGGTAGGTTTTGATTTTGTATTCCATTTCTTTAACCCATTGTTCAAATCAGGTTTCTAGGCAGTGATACAGTTTTAAACTAGGAAGGGAAATGCACATTTTAGTGATTCCAGGCATAGCACTTACTATTGGCGATTCATTAACAGGAACCATGCAAACAGCTGCTCCAGGTGGGCAATTGACATCTTTAATAGGATTAAGGGGTTCACAAATGTTGATATAGAAGTCTGGAGAAACATCTGTTATATCTTCATCCACAAATGCCTCATAATACCCAGTGCGATGGATCAGAGGAGACAGGTCAATAATGGAACTGCCATTCAATACTGAGCACGTCACCTGTTAGAAAGAGCATTTTATTGCTCTTATCCCTTTATTACTTGCTTTGATTTACTGACAAACACGCTGTCCTTCATAGGGTCAGACATGCGGCTGCACTTAAACGTTTCATATTTGATTTAAGTAAGGCAGCGTTTGTCACCATTTTTGTCTACAAATAAGCACCTACAAGCTGCATATGAAAACCATCTTAACCATCAATTCCCGAGAAGATGCCCTACGGCTTCCATTTGAGCTGTACAGAAAAGCAGCTAAGTAGGTTCCACAGGGGAGTTATTCTGAAGTGTTAAAGTTTTAACTTCGCTCACCATGCAAACCAGAAGTTTGCCAAGTATTGTTCACCTCTGCTGAAAAAGTTAGTAAGAAAAGTATTTGAGAATTTCTACATGAACTTGTGTTCTGTACTATAGAAAGACACCTTTCCCTCAAGAAATTTAACACATACACTGCTATTATGCCTAGCCCCCTCCCCCAAAATTTAGACCTACAAGTGTTTTCTGTAGAAGCAATTCTTACCTCTTCCTCACAAGCCAAGGAAGTATGCCAAGAGAAGTAACTAGTGCATGTCTGCTCATCAAAAGACAGAAAAACAGGCCGGCTGTCATCTCCAACATCAGACTTGCATACAAAGCTAAAATAGCTTTTATGCTTCAGTTCAGGGTCTGCAGGGCAAGTATCTCCATCTTCATAGACAAGCTTTAACACTTGATCTTCATAAGTTAAAGTTTTACTCAGTTTTCCAGCGTTAATTGGTTTTGGACCACCAGTGATGCAGACAGCTGAAGTAAAAAAGAAAAATTAACAAAACCGTACAAGTCTAATGTAACTGCCCTTCAAAATTGCACAGCAGGAAACTTCGGATTTTAGTCTCGCTTTAATCTTCCTACGAAAGACAGGCTTTTTCACACCATCCAGAGTTGCCATTAAACTGAGCTGAACTGCACCAACACAAAGACCAAATATTGTTTCTAATACTTCATTAACCAGCAGAACGTACTGCATTTATACGCAGTTAAGCAGAGAGCACTGTGTTTGGTTACCACTTCCCCGAAAACTGAGAGATTAAAACGAATTGTCAGACAGATTATATGTAATTTTATTAAGGTGCCTCTTAAAAACCAAATCAACCCAGTATATTCTTCTAACTACACAAAAATAATTTTTAATTCACCAGCAATACTCCAATTTTAGCATTTACAATGCTTAAATGCTATCTCATATTCAATTTGACAGAAGAGCTAGCAACTCAACTTTCTAGTAAGCATCTTAAAATACAAGTGAACTGATGTTTCGGAAGCATCCAAAACAGAACAGAAAGCTAGAACGAGGACTGGCAAGGGTTTGAAGTCCAGACACAGGGCTCAGTGCAGATGCATTACAGCAATACATCACTACAGAGCAATTTTTGTGCTCAGATCATTCTAGCAGAAACCTTGTGACTTCTTCCTTTTGACAACAGACACGAGATGCAGTAGAAGCATCTGCACTCCTGCCTTCACGTCCAAAAGAACACCCACCCATTCGGACCTAAAGGGATTGGACTGGAAGTGAGCCCACGTAAGTTTAGGAATGGGGTTTGATAGGAATAAAGCAATGTATTTCCTAAACCAGTTTTAGGATCTTTTCCTAGCCAATTCAGCCACACAGCCGTTCTGTTCACTGCTCCCACATTTGCAGTAAGCCCCACCCCTCACATTTTACTGTGAACTTGAGCATAAGTATATCCTTTGGGTACTCTGTAGTCAGTCATTACAGTATCAGAGAGGATACGATGCTTACCAGCTCCACTAGCACATGAACTTTTAGCTTCAGCACAAACATTCAACTCAATTTTTCTGTTGTGTGAATCACTGATGGTATAGCCAGACTCTCGCTTTAGCGATGTCAAATCGAAGAGGTGGCCTGTAGGGAGATCCGGGAATAATTTAATTTTCTCAGATTTAAAATCAAGACATTTTTGGTATTAAAAGCTTTCAGTAATTTAACACAGTAGGAAGGTCAACTAGCCTCTACTTGCCTGCCAGCTTAGAGAGGCAAACCATTACTAATTCATATTAATAGAGGTAAAACTAGTTTCAGAACTAGAGACTACTCATGTTCCAAGGGACATTGCAGTACCTTACAAGGTATTTCTACCCACCAATAAGCTTATTGGTCACTATCCAGAGGATAAATCATGCTGCCCTTTTCTAATGGAGTCCCTCAAGAACACAAACGCAGTAGCACTGCTTCCAGCAGCCTCTTCCACGTACAAAATCCTGAGGCCTCCTCCTCACCTGTTGCAGGATTGGTTACCCGGCAGTCATTTTGCACATTGCTTTTAAGAGGACACGCAGCAGCGGTGAACCATAAAAAGGTATATTCACAATCTTCGATGGCCGTTATAAGTTCTGGCTTCGATTCCTAAACATGAGACAGCGGGGAGAGTAACACCTCTGCAGAGTGATACGGGAAGATTTCATGCCATGGCGTTATCCCTGAAGCCTGTAGCTCAGCTCAATTCAAATGCCAGTCCTAGGACTTAACAGACCATCACGGTCCAATGAATTAACCCAAGGACGGAGTATTTAACTGTGACTATTTCAAATACACAACAGTGCAGAATCATTATCAGGAGCAATAAATTTGACAAGAGAACTAAAGGCTGGGCAACAGAAAATCCAAATGGTGAGGGTAAGACATCTCACCAAATAGAAGACTATTTAATGGCAAGGCATACACATGGGCAAGAGTTAAGAACTACCCCCAAGCCAACAGCATTATTTACTACTTGAAACAGTTCCCAACCTGCAATACATTCATCTTCAAGACACAAACAGACAATTTGAAGCTATTCCAGATGACAAAAATCAATGTTAGCAGATTGTACAAAAAGATCTCTTAAAAACTGTTCAGCATCTAAAGTTCAAGTACTTATAAGCCAGTCTGTTTACAGGACTGGCTCCCATCAAACTACAGACAATTAGGGAATGGATAAGAACTACCCATCATTCTCCATACACATACAGTGGTATGAACAACTCATGAAAACATAAAACTCCACCAGGAGGAGTCCACTTACAATTTTGCTTTCATCACACTTGAGGCGCAGTATCGTTGTTTTCTTGCGAATTTTATCTGGACACTGCTCCCCGTTAATATATTTCAGAATAGAAATACCATTTTCCCACCGGGGACCATCAGCCACTTCCCCGAGACTTGTACATTTTGCACCCTCCATGAGGGAGGCAGCAGCATCAGAAGGACAGGAACCTATAAAGATGAACAAAAACTGTGTTATTACTCCAAATGTTATCAAGGCTTACTTGCCTGGAATAAAACTACACTACTCTACTCTCAGGTATGTTATGGCTGATCTATCTCCAAACCACTGTCCAAACTATACTCATTGGGGTGGGGTTTTTTCCCCAAAATCACAAGTAGCAGCAACTGCCTCATTCCACTCAAGGTCATGCAGAAAGTAGTGGCAGCTACTACTGGGGAAGCAGACTACTACACAGAGTGAAAGGCTAGTCTGCTACCTGGTCTTCCACTGCACAAAGTGTGGATTCACACAGAACATACCAGAGAGAAAATTCTGAAGTTAACACGTTGCGCCAAAAGATTTTTTTTTTTAATCTTAAAGAGCTATAGTAGACTTTGGATGAGGATGGAAGAGCTAGAGTGCTGAAGTTATCAAGAGAAGATAAGAGCTACTAGTGAATCTCAGCTGCCAAGCAGATGGAAATCAGGCCCACAATCTACCCTTCCCTCCGGTGCTGAAATTACACCATTATCTCCACATAATTTGCTTTGCGATGTTTTGAATCTGCAGTACTGTCCTACCACTTGCCTCCTCTAACTACAGCAAGAATCAATTTTTATTTTGCTCTTACGTGCAGCGCCATATGGTACTAAGGGCTTGCAGACATTAATATAGTATTTCTGTGCAGAAGCAGATAGAGCAATTGCCTCCCAATTCTCTCTATGCCGTGTCAGAGATGAGAAGTCATAGAAGTTTCCTTCATTATCCCTGTAAGAAAGACAAAGGATTCAAATTAAGAGGCATCAAAAAAAAAAATCAAGTAATTGTAAGTTCCAATTCTTAAGTTACTACAACAACTTTGAACCTAATAACCCTATAAGCAGAGTATCATGCTGGTAAGGAACTCTGCACGAGACTCATTGCTCCCTACAAACCTCAAATTAAGTACAGTGATATATCACTGCACCATCCATCCCCACAGTAACTGTGTAGGTGCACGCAGCCCTCAGCCAATGCAAGAATAATTCTGACTTTTCATTGAAGCATGTATGCTTGCAGCGCATGGCAAGCACAAATGCACAGTCAGTTTCAGTGGATTGTTTTACCTTAGGGTAGAAACCTATCATGATGACAGATGTTAAAACTCTGGGCCAATTATTAGCCACATTTGACCCCACTTATCAAGTCTTAACGAGCAAATATTTGGTTGTGACAGAAATAGATGACATTTTTCCTGGAGCTTTGTTTTGTGGAAGTTCCAAACAGACAGCAGTTATATTCTTGTTTAAATTAGCTATAGTTAAATAATAACTAGACACTTGTAACAACCTAACACACCCAGAGTTCAATCATCAATAACTGCATATCCAACAATTCACCTTCATACTAAGCTTATTCCCCAGAAGAAGCTCAAAGAAAGTGTTTTTCTTTGGTGAAGTTAGTTTTAGGAAGTACAATTTGCAAAAGTTACTTAAAATACATGGCATTGGCATTGAATGCCACATTAGCTGGTTACTGACTAAGCCAAAACACAATAGCTAAAATAGCAGTACTGCACTGACTTGCAATAAGGCTGTATTTGTTGCTGTCATCATACAGCTCCATTTTAAGTTTGCGGAAACAACTTACTTGTAGGAGCACTCAGTGGATTTAACAGGTGGGCAAGCATACTGAGTATGCCATTCAAACATGTAGGTGCAATCTGGAGTTTCCTTCAAAAATACAGGCTGAAAGAACAAAATACAAAAGGAAGTTACTTTCTCATTTAGAAACACTGAAACTATCAAAATGTTTCAGTCTTGCTTCAAGAAGATCCAGAAACATATTATCTTAGATCCACTCTATGCCTCTGACCAGCTGAAAGCGTGGCTTCTCCCAAACCTGAGTTTATCCACATGAACTTTTGATAAAAGGGCAGTCATTAGGAGCTTCTGCCTCCTCCACAAAATAAGGGAAAGAGCAAAAGTAACTCTAGGCACCATCGTTTAAGAACGGGAAGGAAAGCAAAGTACAGAGAGAGATACTAAAAGTAAGTAACCAGATTATTTTGGTCTGGCCACATAGTACCTGCTTTCCTGCAGATTCACCCTCCTACCTTTTCTTTCTTACAAAGAAATGGCTGTTATTTCTAGAAGAAAAACTTCAAGAGCTTTGCTAATGGCAGGCATCCCTTAAAGGAACAACAAGCCCTGACTGCCCTTGGGCATGAAAAAGGTACCTTCTATAAATTGGAAATTCAAAATATTCCTCATTTTTTATTACCTCACAGGACCTTTCAATCTCCTGCCTAATCTGTAAGCAATTAGGCAGTCCCTGAAGGAAGTTAGTTCACGTTCTTCACCTTACCCTTCCACACATTAAGAAGAGGGAAACTCTGGAAGACAGTACATACAGGAAGTATACATTTTGAAACTAACCTCAGACGTAGTCTTGTCACAATAGAATAATATGGCAGTTGATCGTTCATATATTTTATGACATTTTTCTCCATTGGTGTAATTAATCATTATTAAACCATTTTTGAAAGTCAGTTTTTCTGTAAGCAAGCCTAGAAGCAAAGAGTTGAGAAAAGTAAACAGCTAATCCACTAAATGCCAGAGGCATTACTGCAGTCATGTGTAACACGGTTGCATGGACAGCAATAACATGCACAATAAAGTACTGACAGAAGGACCTCAACCTCCCCCTGAAACTTGTGACCTAGTTATTGAATGAGTACTACTCCAGTACAGTAGGGTTGAGCTCATTCCTAAATTGTGTGTCAAGATAACAAAGTACATGACATTTTATTTGCACATGAAGCAAGAGTAGTAGGGCGCTTTATCTCATAACCTGTACAAGATCAGCAAGAACCCCTCTTGCCCTGGTTAATCTTCCCATTCTTTAAGTTCCTTTCAATCAAGTGTTATACCTGCTACTTTTCTGAAGGTACTGTCCATCTTCTTTACTTGACACGATGATACAGTGCGAGCCTCTGGTTTGCAAGGTTCTGTTATTTCTCCACAAACTCTGAAGTAGTAGTCATACTCATCTGTACTCACTTTTATGTCTTTATTGGAAAGTGGCTTCAGGTTATAAACATGACCATACCTTGGATCTTTCACCTGGCAATCCTCTCCTTTAAAGAAAAGTTAAGAATTCAAAATACAATTTAATATCTATGAGCCATGCCAAATACACTCAGGCCAAGTAAGGTTTATTGGCACAAATACAGACACAAAAATGAGTAGCTGGCACTTCAGGGCAGTGACACTGAAGAATCACTTTAGTCCAGCTGAGCAGCTTTTTTGGGGAAGTCACTGATATCTAGAACTATGAGACTAAGCTACCAATGGAACATTTCTTTTATAACTGCCACTAAAGCAAGATGTAAGAGTCACACTGTAGGTCAAAAACTACCTCAACGTGGCCTCACAGTTTCTTCCTTCAGCCATGCTGAAGGTTAAGTACAGAACCAAAGACACTAAGTCCAGGACTTGTTTAATTATCTGGAAAGAACAGCGAGGTCACAAGGCCGAAGCAAAAGTTGTCCTAGATGTCAGTTTCGCATCTTCTTTTAACAGCTATAAGTTTGCAGAGTTAAGAAATAACTGATCGTAGGAAACATTAGCTACAGCTTACAGGTCTACCGAGAAGTATACAGAAAAGGCCTGGGAAAATTCTGGTTTCATGAGTAATCAGCTGATATACATCAGTAACTTAGCTGCTGATCAAGTTCTCAGCTTTAAAGTGACCCTTTACTTAATATTCTGAAGCTTTCAAGAAAACATTAGATTGTATCACATTATTATTATATTCCCCTCAATCATCCACCAAGTTAGTACCAAGCTAAAGACATCAGTTTCTCTCCCTTCAAAACCACAACTCTTGTGACCAGTGGCCTGCACAGTAATTGTGTGCTACAGAGCAGTAACTTGTAAACATTCCTCCTGTGCCACATGAGATCACTGGCAGTTTCAACAACGTCTAGGACTGTTGCAACAGAACCTTTACAGGAAGTCTGGATGTTTTATAAGGCATTGTCTGTAAGTTACAAATCAAAGCCTGCAAGGGCAGAGGAGATACCTGCATATTCAACTTCCCATCTAAGAGGCAATCAAGTACCAGAACTAGAACCTATGATTCCTTCCTGCATGTCCCAGAGTCAACTGATCTCTCCCCAACTGTCTAACAAGGACAAATTTACAGGATAGCTTCCAGTCTTCAGTGAGAGGACACGGAATGACTTGCCAGGCACAGGATCAACTGCTTTCTCATGAAACCTGATGCTTTAAGATTTACAAGACACTACTGTGATTTGTCAGAGACACCATTATTACTTTATCTTTTTTCCCTAGATGGGGAAGTACATTTGCCTGTCATTCCAAATTATACTTTTAATGTTACATGTGACTCCCAGTTGGCTTAGAGCTCAAAAGAGACATCCCTCCACAAGCCAGCACCTTTTACAGAAAGATTCATGTGGCAAGAAACAAACACTGCTTCACTAAGTATTTACTTCTTGTACAGATTTGTTTGATATTTTAAAGCTCAAATAACTACACTTACCTTCTGCTTTGTGAACAGGACATGCTGCCAACGTTTTCCAAACAAATACAAACTCACAATCATCCTTTTGCTCAAACACCGGCGATCCCTACAGAAAAGAGCCATATGAAGGAGGCTTACTAAGAATTACATTGCAAGTCTCAAAACATACACGCAGAATCCTTTTTTATTGCAGTTGCACAGTATAAGATATCTATTACCAAGTTTCAGTACTCATTTTCAGCAAAGAGCTGCTTTTGATGACTCAAAGAATTCCATGATAGAGTTCACTGTTGGGTTCCACACAACTCCAGGAAAGCAGTCATGAGAACAGACAAGGGAAAAGCCTGTATACAAGATACTAGTTTTTAGAACGAGCCTCTCCACTCCAAAAGGAATAAACACTGCCTATTTTGTTATAGTAAGTCCAAGCTCTAAAAATCTTCATTAATAGCAATTAGCATAGAAAATTACCATTGTCTGATCGCATTGGAAGATGATACGTGTAGAATAACGTTGCTTATCTTTGCATGTGTCCCCATTCAAGTAAATAATGCTTAATGACCCATCAGTAGCAGCCTGTGGGTTTATTTGAATAACTCCAAGGTTCTCACTTCTATCAGCATATTTCACACAAGATCCTATGGCACCACCTACAGGAAAAAGAAAAAGCTTGTCAAAGCTTTGAACTAAAATACAATTAGAGTTAACTTCATTGTAAAATAGCATAATGGAGTAGCTTTAAGGGAGCTTTGAGTGTTAAATCAGACTGTCTCAAACTCCTGAAGCAAAACACAACAGAAGTGTTTTCATAAATAGAGTTAGAGATATCATGTGCCTAAAGTCTTTGAGAGATAGAACGAGTTACTGTCCTGCATTCACTGAAATCTTTAAAACTGCACTAACTTATCTGCTCCTACAGACTGATAGAAGACTACAGCAATAACTTAAATAAATCAAACTGGCCAGAAGTGCAATAAGACATGGTATAAGCTTCTCATTCTGGCCTCATTCAGTTTAGAGGCTTCAACAACATTTAACTTTCCTTTCTTCTTTAAAAATAAAATAAAAATCGAGGATACAGGCAAATACTACCCTCAATGCATTTTTCCTAAATGCATTCCCACACATCTTAATACAAGAGTCCTGGTGAGAGTCAAGACTGCTCTCAGTTTGAGAAAGTCTATTTACTATACCCTTGACATACCTCATCCGTGTCTATGCAAGTTCAGTGACTGAATGGGCAGGATTCAAGAAATCATAGAATGGTTTAGGTTGGAAGAGACCTCAAAGATCATCTAGTTCCAACCCCCTGCCATGGGCAGGGACACCTCCCACTAGACCAGGTTACTCAAAGCCACATCCAGCCTGGTCTTGAACACTTCCAGGGATGGGGCATCCACAACTTCCCTGGGCAATTATACTAAAACAAGTAGGGATGTCATTCTGCGTAAATGGTTTTGCATCAGAAATCACAAGTTAAGAAAAACGCTTCCCACTTGGCTTACCAGGGCATCCAGGCACATAGGGCAAAGGCTTGCAGACATTCAAGAAAAACGTTCTCTTCTTTGCATCCTTTGAAGTGTCTATAGCAACCCATGGTTCACCCTCTTTGCTCAAGTCACTTAAGTCATACTCATTGCCAGCAGCATCTGAAAGAGATGCAATACATACAGTAATCTGAAAGACGACTTACTAGATACTTGCAGCAGTATTGGGTTTGAAATAAACAATTTCCACTGATGAATACACATAATTCGAAGTAATTTTCAGAATCACATTAGATATCCATTGAGAGACGGTACTGTTCCCATAAAAAAAAAGTCACTACACCAAGCATAGAACAGAGTTCCTGTCAGTTTCAGCTGGGAAAGTTAATTTTCTTTCTAGTGATTGTTGTGAAAGGAATGTCAATAATACATATTGTTTTAATTGTTGCTAGGCAATGTTTATATTTTTCAAGGACTCTCTTCAGCTTCCCATAGAAGCTAAGGAGCATAGAAAGAACAATGAAATGGCCAATGGAATATTCCGTACCATAGACATCGTGCTCAGCATATAAGTGTGGGCTGGCCAGGGGGGCTGGAATCCATGATCATTGCTCAGGAAGGTACCAGTTCACCAGGTGGTTAGAGTGACTTGTGTCATTACAGTTATAATTGTTATTTTCCTTTTCTGTTGTTCTATTAAGCTGTCTTTATCTCAACCCACGAGGTGGTTTTTTTTTTCACCCTTTTCCCTTTCCTCTCCTTTTCTCCCTCTTCTCCCTGCCCTTGTCAGGGGAAGGGGGAGAACTGCACAAGTGGCTGTGAGGTCCTAGCTGCCAGCTGGGGTTAAACCACAACAGTTCCCTTAGCAGTTACTTCCCACTAGTAACTACTCCACTATTCACAGGTGCATTTTCCCAGAGGCCAATACCAAATTAACCCATTTTCTTCAAAGTTCAGATGAAGCAGCACCCAGCCATGATAAGGATTAAAGGTTTTCAAAAGTAATTATCAGTGTCTTGCATATACTTCTATGTTCCACATTCGCCTGCTTCAAACAACCTACCTCCTCCCCCACTCTACAACTCCTATGAAGACTTCAAGTCTTACAAATGTCTTCACATATTCTTAAAGCCCTCCTCTGCAGAAGTTTGTTGTTCAGTTAATCCTTCCAACTTTTGTTGGACAAAGCACACCCAAATTCCAGGTACTTACCTGTAACCTGGCAATCTACAGGTGCAGGAGCACAGGCCAGAGCTGTGTGAAACTCAAAAAAAGTATCATGGATGTTCAGCACACTGTTTATCTCTTCACGCACAAACTTAAGCTCTCCAGGATATGAATCGTTACAAATGAAAGTCACCGTGAACGTGTCTGATGTTCCTGAAAAACAAACACTTATCTGCTGCTGGTTCACTTGGGAATATTTGAATTTAAGTTCAAGCGAAGACTTGACTTCAAAATTTTCAAACATTTTCTTATTGCTAACTGCTTCAAGGAAAACACTACCTTATTGTTTATGGGGTTTTCTTAACTATAAATACACAAGCCCTCTTTAGAGACCTGTGCTAAATTGCCTAGCAGCCACAACTGTCTCTCCAAATGGGAGACCAGAATGCCTTGACACATTTCAAGAGCATAATTACCTTCACTGAACTGTGCTTCCTAGGTCTTTGACATGATATATTTGACATGAAGAAACAGAAATCTATAAAACATCAAGTCAGTTGTACCAGCAACCTCTAAATTACATCACACAACAAAATTTTGGTTTTGAGGGTTTTGTTTGCAAGAAGTTCAGCATAATCAGTGTAGAACAAGTAATACTGATGCTACTTAAGCAGCATATGTTAAGTTCTGTTGAGTCCTCCCTTCCATAGCTTACAAGAAGTGGCAGAATTATGTGGAGGAAATATTACGCGTCATCAATATATCTTAGTACTATCAAAATGGTAGAAGCTCTCGGAACAAAACACACAAGAGCTCAATCAGTTGTTGCCTGTTGCGCATTAGGTACGAAAACATCATAACTGGGAAAATAAGAGATATCAATATAGCAATTTGTACAGAGGACGAACATTCAGGAGCATCTGAGACTCCTGAATCCAAAATCCTGTTTTCCTAAAAACCTTTTGTTGCTAAGGTGTCATATGCCTTTCTATGAAAACTCAAGTTTCAGTACTGTTGGAGAGCATGTAAAATCAAAAAGCTAGATATACATTTTTCATTAGTCTTATCTACGAAACAGACTTAAATTCATTAAGTGTACACGAGGTACTAAACTTCTTATTCAAGAAATTCCATTTAAGAGAGTATAACCTTACCAAAAAATGACCACTCAGATATGAAACAACTTTAGAGAGTATTATTCATGAAACTGTGTCAGGAAGATAACTTCCTGGCACAAC
>VWZL01000747.1:52959-78400 GCA_013396915.1 Stercorarius parasiticus | reverse complement strand
GGGGGGTTCCCAGCCCTGTAGGCGATTGGGGGCTGGGGGGGGACAGGAACCTGTGTCCAGCGCTGCCCCATACGGGGTCCCCAGCCCCACAGGCTTTGGTGTTCCCCATCCCCAACTACCGACACCGCCAGCCGTCAGAGTCCCAGACCTCCAGCCCCAGCAGGATTTGGGGTCCCCATCCCCAATTTCCAGCCTGGGCAGACTTTGGGGTCCCCAATTTCCAGCCCTGGCAAGATTTGGGATCCCCATCCCTAATTACTGACACTGGAATGCTTTGGGGTCCCCAGTCTCCAGCCCCGGCAGGAGTTGGGGTCTCCCATCTCCAGCACTGCTGTGCTTTGGGGTCCCCATCCCCAATTTCCAGCCCCACAGGCTTTAGGTTCCCCAATTTTCACCACTCTCCCCCTTTTCTGAACCCTCCCGTTCCTCCCCCCAACCTCATGTCCCCCCTTTTTTCCGCCTCTCTCTGTTGCTCCAACATCCCCCTATAGAAAACTTACCCTTTTTTTTTTACCCACTAAGACCCCAAATCCCCCTTTTCACCCCCAAACTCACTCCCCAGCCCCTTCCACAAAAGGACCAGCCATCCATTTATTTTCCTTTTTATTTGTTAAACTGCTAAAAATTCATCGGGATGGGGGGGGGGAAGGGGGAAAATCCATTAACCACCCCCCTCGCTCCCCCAAAAAAATGTACACAAGATTTTAAATATCACCGAAAATCGCTTTTCATTCCTACGCTTGGCCAAGCCCAATGTGGGGGGACACACCTGAGTTGCAGGGGGATGGGACAGAACGACAACACCTCGCTCACAGCACCAGCGGCTCATGGGGGGGGGGGATCAAAATTTGGGATGAATTCATGGTTAACGGTGCAGAACATGCCTTTCCGCCACCAACAGGGATGGAGGAGCGATGGCCCCGGCTGCTCGGTGGGTTTGGGGCAGTTTAAGGGGATTTTGGGAGTGGCTGGGGACAGAGATCACGTAAATGTTCGGAAAACGCCCCTTGAGGGATGCTCCGTGCAAGGAGAGGGATGTCAACCGAACGTCAACTCAACGTCAACCCAATATTGACCCAACATCAACCCAATGTCAACCGAACATCAACTCAATGTCAACCCAACATTGAACCAACGCTGACCCAACGTAAACCCAACATCAACTGAACATCAACCCAATGTCAACTGAACATCAACCCAACGTCAACGCAACATTGACCCAACATCAACGTCAACCCAATACTGACCCAACATCAACCAAACATCAACTCAATGTCAACCCAACATTGACCCAATGCCAACTCAATGTCAACCCAATGATCCACCGTCCATCCCTTTTTTTTGATTTTTTTTTGAGGCGAAACATGCAAAGGGGAGGAGGGAATCAATGCCAAAGCCCCGACTGCCCTCCCCACAGCCAAGCTTAAAAGTGGAGAAGAAACACTTCCTAAATCACCTTTAGGTGCTCCTGAGGTTTTGGGGGTTAAAAAACTGCATTTTGCCTTCCCTTCGGAGAAATCAAATTGGTTTAGGATTAGAGCAGGAGAGGCTGGATTTAACGAGGGATTTATTTACAGAGGTGGAAAATGCCGCAGACAAAGCAAAACCCTCTCCATCCCCATGCAGCTGGGATGCGATTTAAGGCTCCGACCGGCAAAAAAAGCTCAGTGGGGATGGAGAAGGTGGGGGGGGGGAAATTGAGGGGGAAAAGGGGCCACGTCATGGCATCGCCGGTTTGGGAGGATTCCCTACTTTTCGGGTGCTGGAGGTTGGTAACCAAAACCTGGCAGAATCCGCCCATTTTTCCCCATCATCTGGAGGGGAAAGGGAAAGAGAAGGACGCCCAGGTTTAATCCCTTTGGATTTCAATTTGAATTTTTGCGGAAGGAGGAGGCACGTGCAAAGATGAGGTGCAGCTACTGCCATGGAGACTGCTCACACCCTCAAATTTACCAATATTCATCTTTTTGGCTGGAAAAAAAAACCAACCCCGTTCCCAGGCTACGAGGTGCTGGTTCCACCTTGGACGGGTTTGGGCTGTTTGAGCAAAATGAAACCTTCAAGTCTAGAAGGGAAGCGGCAGCCAAATTTCTCAGTTTTGTGTGAAGAATGGTATTTTTAGAGTAAACGGGGTGTTTTTTTGCTGATCAGGAGGGATCAGGGCTGATCCCAAAGCCTGATCCAGCACAGAGCAGGGAGAGGGGGATGCTAACTCCCGGCTAATTCTTAATATTTTTGGCATTTTGATGCAAAAACCCCTGTCCTTTCTTCCTTCTTACGGTCCCGTATGGCGCACAGGAAGGAGCATGGCAGGCCAAAGGGGCAAGAGGCAGAAAAAAGGCATCGCATTTGTGTCGAGCAAAGGTTTGCAGTGCTGGAAGATTCCTGGTATTGCTCTTGTTTTCCTTATGGAGTCAAGCATGGAAATAATCAGTGCACGCAAGCTGACAGCCTCCTGCCTGCCGCTATTTGGTTTGTTTGTATCGAAAACCAGTTTTCCTCACATCCCAGGAGGAGTTTTGGAGAGACCTGAAGCCTCTCAACCCCCTGGAAAATAAAAACCAACCCCTAGAGGATATCGGATGGCAGATTTCCCTACCTCACCCCAAATCCTCACCTCGGATCGCAGCGACACGGGTTCTTCCCTGCCTGTAAACATGATTCGCTTAACTGGGGTCTTACTGGGAAGCGGCGGGGCAGCGCTGGAGGTTTTGCCTGGACTTTTATTGGTTTCTCGCTCCCTAATTCACAGTTTGAAATGCCTGCGTAACAGAGTAAGGGCTCGGAAAGGAGAGGGAAGAGCCGCGGAGAGGGAGGGGAGAACGTGACGGCGGCGAAGGGCTCGGGCCGCATTATCTTTTTGCTCGCACAAAGTACAAGGCATTTGTTTTGGGATAGTATTTCACGTTTTGTTTCTTGTCCATGAGGCCACCGAATATGATTAATTCCCCTCTGCCTTGCACTACCGTGTGTAAACTGGTTTCAGGCGGTCCCACCACCGAACTGCTGTTGAACACTTTCCATTTGACTCGTCCTTTTTCCTTGGTGTCTTTAATGTCCAGCACGTACATCTGCATGGGTTTGCAGTTCATACTCTGGTATAAAGGCTTCCCCACATTGAGGGACTGGGGAGGGTGGTGGCCCAGGCGGCGGGCGATGGGAGGTAAGGAATGGCCGTCGCCTTGGGTAGAGCCTGGCCGTGCTGCCGAGCCCGTCTCGGCACCCGGGGACCCCGGGGAAGAAGCCAGCGGAGGGCTCAGTGCTGCAGAAGCTGAGGAGCCTTTGGAAGAGAGAGCTTTGACGGCCTCCAAGCTCCTCCGGAGTGCGCCGGGGGAGACGGCCCCCGGGAGGGAGCTGGCAACGTGGGGCGGCGTGTGGATGCCGTTGGTTTGCTCGGGGGGGTTCCTCACACTGGCGCCAACCGTCCTGCCCTCCACACCGTCCATCTGGCAGATGATGGAAGCCGGTTTCTGTTCCCAACTCAAGTCAACGGATCCCAAACGCAGGTCTTTCTGCTCCGGCAATGATCCTCGGCGCGGAGCCAGGGCGAGCCCCACTTTTAGGTCATATCCTTCAGCGGCGGAAGGCGTGCTGGGAGATACAACCTGCACAGGGCTGTCCAAGGAGGCACCGCCAGCCGCCGTGGCTCCGGGCGATAAACTCCCACCGTTGAGTACAGGGGAACTGTCCCCTCTTGCCGGGGAGAGGCTGCCTTCCCGGGATCCCGATGGGGTTTGCCTCTGTGCTCTGGGTCGCAAGGTGCCCCAGCGGCCATTGACACAGGGAGCTTCGTCCGTGTTCCTGACGGGAGATTGAGAGCGGTATTCCCGCGTTTCGGGGACCAGGGCGGGCGGCGTGGCGCTGATGGGAGAGGGGCGAGAGTTCAGGCTGGGACTCAGCGGGGCTCTCCCGCTGGGAGCTTGGCTAAAGACCACGACGCACTGGCCCACCTGGAAGAGAATGGGAAATAAGAGGTTACAAATGGCAGGATGACCCTTTGTGCTGTGTTGGGGAAAAAAAAGCTGGGTATGGAGCATTCTGGGCAGGCAATAAAGATCAGCAGATGGATTTGAGAGAGCAGAGACCCCACCGCATCCATACCCTGCAGGCAGGATGGCACCAAAGCTCCGGGGCTCCGTGGTCTTCGTTCTCCACCTTGAGTGGCTGCCACGTCCAGGGGTTCGCATGCATGTGCAGTAACCAGGCGTCTTTAAACAGCTGTGAAGACAAGCGTGACAGATTTAGGAGCCCGGTTTGAGATTTAGGAGCCTGGCTTGCGGCTGAGATCATCCCAACAGAGGTAGGAGCGGTGCTTTGCTGCTGCAGACAGAGGAATGGTGACCCAGATCACGATCTGACCACCCCAGACTGACTACACCCTACTGTGGCCACGGACAAATCCCTTCATCTCCATCTTCTACCCCAGTATAAAATCAGGGCTAATTCTTCCGAGGCTCAATTAACTTCGTGAGCTGCTCAGATAGCGCCTGGGGTGCTTTTTTCTTAATTAAAGCAGCTCTAGCAATAGCTAGACAGCTTCTCTGGATTATCTACTGCGTGGGTGCCCAGATTCGCAGGATAAAATGCCACCTGGGTAACGTGCGGAGTACCTCCTTCTCCCCAGTCTAGCACCCAGCTACAGCGAGACACGTGAAGTTCATGCCCATGTTCCCCTCGGGATACTTACTGCATTGGGACCACCACAGCCACCCAGGATTAAAATGGTTTCGTTGTCTATTACGATCTGGAGGGGACAAAGAACAGCGTTTCAGACTGGGAAGGACGTGAAGTAGTGCCCAGCGCTTTCGGCAAGGCCTCCAAGTGCAGGTAGAGCCAGGTTACGGCTTCTCCGCTGCGCAGACGCCGCCGAATATTGCCCACCCCGGGATGAGGAGTGGAGCTGGGATGGAGAGCCGGTTTTGCCAGGCCTGAGGCAAAGCGGGATGCAGGGTTCACCCCACTGCCTTGTCCCAAACGGCTCGCAAACCAGTTCCCCTTACAGAGGAGGGCAATTACCCTTCCTGAAGCTGAGCCAAACAGCAAGGGACTCGACACCCCTCTTCAAATAAGGGAGAAGGTGGAAGGATTGTCTGTGAGGGCACGTGCTTGCAATATTTGTTAGATGCTGGTGGTGGGCAAGATAGCCCCTTAATCTCCTTTTCCAGTGGATGAAGAGAAAGGAACTTTCAAGCACAATCCATCCAATCTCTTCTGGGTACCCTGCTGAGATGAACTGCACGCTGGGGACCACCGACCATCTTCCTGGGGACCACAAAGGGAAGGCAGAGCTGCCAGCTGCGACGGAGACACCTGCACCAAGCTGCGTGACTCCCACGAGCTCCCGCCCTGGGCAGGCAATAAAACAAGCGCTGCCAGCCCCGTGTTTTGAGCAGGTACAATCCCAAGTCTCCAACCAAGAATCAGGAGAGCAGAGCAATCAAAAGGGCCCCGAGCCAAACCAACTTGTGATAACACTTCATTGATCTTACATGCCACGGGGAATGATCAGCGGGAGAAAACAGCAATTTGTTTTCTAGCAGTGCTCATTAGAGTTCTGAGTCATGCGCAAGACACGGCACAGTACCTGCCTGAGCGTTAGGGAGATTAAAAAGTGCAGCCTCGCAGAACAGATGGCTCCAGAAAACAAGGGCCCGTCGGGCAAAGGCTGCAAAGATAACTTGGAAATGGGGTGCTAGCTTTCAGGTGACCTGCAGAGAGCTGCCTGGAAGCTGGAAATTAAGCGGTGTCTGGTTTGTCTTTGGCAGCGTGTGTTGGTGCTGGGGAGCTGAGCTGTGGAAGGAGAGCTCACCTGAGACTGGCCACCTCGCGGGTGAGGGCTGGGCCCAGAGATGTTGGGCTTGGACCAAGCCCACTGCTCAAGATCCAGCACCCAGACATCATTGCTCCTGCAAGGACGAGACAACAAGCGTTGACGATACAACCAGAACTTCTGTGCATTTGAAACATGGGTTCAGGGCAGAGTTTTAGGGCAGAACTGCGTTCTCCACAAGCTGGAGCCTTGAAGGGATTCATCATGAGATGCAGAAGGTGCGCTAAGGCAGCCTACAGATCCAAAATCCTGCGGAGATTGCCTTCCGAAACGCTATGAGCTACCCCGGGACCACCACAACAGGCTCCTGGCACTTGTCAGACACCCCCACCCCGGACTTACATTTGCCGAGATCCCAGCGAACCCCCAAAGACGATCATTTTGTCTTCGATGACACAGGAGGAGTGTCCCGCCATGGGAGGGGGGCCGTGGGTGGTCACGATGCAGTTCCACCTGGGGAAAGAGAAAGACATTCACCATCGGGTCGGAAAGGAAAGCGCTGGATGAATGACAAAACGAAAAATCCCAGGGGACGACAAAGTCCTCAAGAACATTTTACAGAGGAAAACC
This sequence comes from Stercorarius parasiticus, assembly GCA_013396915.1. Classification (NCBI taxonomy): domain Eukaryota; kingdom Metazoa; phylum Chordata; class Aves; order Charadriiformes; family Stercorariidae; genus Stercorarius; species Stercorarius parasiticus. Next base: position 72,000 of record VWZL01000747.1, on the reverse strand, counting down.
TCAGGGAAAACCTCCAAAGATCCAAATAATAACGAAAGTAATTAGAAATACTAATGCGCTAAACATTTTTAAAGCATGACAAAGTCACAAGGCCAAGTTGGAAATATCGCCCCTTTCAATTAAGTTCGCCCTGAATTATTTCCAACGCGGTTTAATTACAGTGTTCTTAACGACACTGCCCAAAAGTGCATTGGATAATTGACACTTTTCATGATGAAAAGTTCTCAATGAAAGAGGAGCAGGAACCAGTGCCGCTTTGATACAGCATTTGCTCCTTTTCTCACACACAAGCATCGGTGAGAAAGCCTGGTCTGAAACCGGCTGAACGGTGTTTTAAAGGAGAAAGGAAAATTCCTGCCATCTCCGCAGTTGCTGCTGGATGCTTTACTAGGAGTCCAGAAGCTTTAAAGGCAGAGAGCTTACTGAAACGCTGCAGATACCTGCTTTATCCTGTCTCCCTTGGAGGGCCACAGGAGCTTTGAGTTTTGGACCATCGCTAAAAGCAAGGCCTCCAGGAGTTAAGGTTTTATCTCCTCCTTTCCGCAGAAAGACCTCACCGCTCACAGCCAAATCGATGATGCTTTTAAAAGATTCACATCCAGATTTCCCACCTGGCTGGATGGGAACTCTCGGGGAGTGTGGCATATTTTAGGTACGAGTCGAGAGCTGTACGGAAGCAACCACCACCACCCAAGTGGTGCCAGACAGCAGTGTGCCCGTGTCTCCGGTGCGCTCTTGTGTTTTTGGGGGTTTATTCTGTTGTTTCAAAGTAAGAGACACACCAGGATTAGACACGCCTGGGAAAACAGGACCACGCAGAGCTTCCCAGGCAGGCTCGGAGAGACACCCGCCAGCATTCCTCCACCTGCGTTACAGACACATTTGTACAGGATCAAAGCTTGTGCTTCGAATCCAGATGTGACCTTACCAGTTTTTGGAGGGTGAGTAGGTATGGATTTCGTCAAAGAACCTCTCTGGCTGGTGCAGAGGGTAAGGGCTCGGCCGCGTCCACCCACCGAAGAGCACAAGCAAGTCCTTGTAAACCACCAGGGTGGCCCCAGCCTTGGGTGAGGGGTACGAACCTGGGCAGGGGATAGAGAAGGAGGAAGGTTAGGAAACCACGCTCCAACACAGCCACTGAACTCTGCGTCGGTTTTACTGAAGTGCGACAACAAGGAGACTCCACCTTTTAAAAAAAAAAAAAGAAATAGCAAAAAAGAAGGCAAAATTAGAGTTGGGAACCTGGGAAGAAAACTACTGCCAATTTGTGTCATTGTAATTAGTAGGAGCCTGAAAGCACATCTCGTGTATGGCAAAACATCTGTCACTCACTGGCAGGAAATTGCTAGCTTTCTAACGTATCCCTTGAAATTATTGCTTTAGCACTGAATAAAAGCAATAATTACTTCCAAATACCTAGTAACTTCTCCCCAAGGAAGGAGGGAGAAGGAATACCAATTCTTAACGCATCCGGCGTTGCTCGTCACTCACGCACCAAATCCATTTTTTTTTTTTGCCAAGCGGCACGGTTAAACCCTAAACACTGCTGTGTGAATTAACAGTCGCTCCTTGAGTCTGCACAATGAAGCACTCCCCTAAAAATCATTTAGAGACTTTTTGTTTGGCTTGTTTGAGGTTTAAAAGGCTCCGCAGAGGCCAGGGACCTCCTGAGTAGGACCTGGGCGAGCAAGACGATGTGACCTCCTCGGCTCAGTATACTGTTGCAACACACTGCGCTTGGAAAATGCCGTGCGTGCCGAAGGCTTTCCTGCAGCGCAGCAAAGCGCCAAGTTTGCTGCTCAGCCTACTACTGTTCTCGTACGACCCCGCTGCCTGCAAGTGCTGTGTCACCACCTCGCTGATGTGTTAGGCGCCGGATTGCTTCCCAGGAAAAGCTAAAGGCAGGGTTGATGTGTCTGAGCATCCTTCTTCCCACCGCTGTCACCAGCACCCGGCAGACTCCTCCACCTCTGCAGTCATGCTTTCAAAATAATCAGAAATACATCACCCGAAAAAAATGGACGCGCGTGAAGCAGGGGCAGCTCAAGGACAAGGCTGTGCACGTGGCCACGGAAGCACTGTCACCCCCTCCAAAAAGGCTGGTACAACAAACCAGCCTCTTGCCTCCCATGTCCTAACAGGACTTTGGAGAAACGTTTTTAGCAGGTAATGACATGCAGACCTGCGACTATTTTTAAAAGAAACCCAGAGCAGCTATTTTAAGATGCTGCAGCTGAGAAAAGCAATTCCATCGCAATGGGCTCCAGGTAGCGGGTGGGAAGAGCCCAGTCAAAAAGCAACCCCCAGCCAGACGCAGAGGAGATGGGCGCAGGGTCCCTGAGCCCTTCTCCAGGGACAAAACACGCTTTGTTGCTGCTCTCGGGTATACAGCTATGGCGGAAAAAGGGAATAAAGTCATGCAGGAAACAATTCTTGTGCTGGGGGAACATATGTAGCGTGGCCAGAGCTATATCCAAGGTCTCCTTAAAGACAAGAGTGCCAGAAGAGGGTCACATTTGGTTACTCTTTGTTCCCAAATTCCAGTTTTCCTGGCTCATTCTGCGGCTGTGCGCAATTCATTAATTCACACCAGCAGGTTTCCAGCCTAAATATTTCCCCAGCAGAGCGTGAAGTTGCTCTCCCAAGCCTGGCATCGCAAACTGGACTGCTAGAAACATTTCAACCTGACTTGTGGAGAATCGGCTGGCTAGGCTTCTCCATCGAGGATGTCACGAGGCAGCACGGGGCGAAAGGTGCTGGGTTGAAATTGGGTTCTTTTTAAACAAGAAGGGTTGGTGAGAGCCATCCCATAATGGAGAAACAGATCAGTACTTTGCTCAGAAAGGTCCGTGATGGTGCGTAGTGAGAAAAGCCACCCTCCTACTGCTGTAACCTGAAGGTCAACCCCAGCCTCAGACACCAAGACGGTTCCCAAATGAGTCACCACCAGGTAAACAGCCCAGGGCAGAGGCCAGCCCTGGTTTTTCAGGAAGCTTTGCCTGTTATTGGAAGTTGTAGGGGTGTAAATGAGCAGAGTTTCATTCTGCAATGCAGGAAAAAAACCCTGAATTTTACAAGTCAAAGGAAGAGCTGGCCTCTCAAAAGCCTCTTCCCATCAGAAAGCTGGGGTATCTACAGATGCGTTCTGCAAAAGAGACGCACCACGAGCTTGTCAGAGCGGAGAGGGCTTCAGAAATCTTGTGTTTGAGCAGAAACAGTAGAAACCTGGGGAATTAATACCACTTATCTCTAAAGCAGGGGAGAGACGACGGGTGCTGGTGCCACTGTCCCCGGGAAGGGCAGGAGCATCTGGAGGGAGGCAGAGCACCACCTGCCCTGCCCCGGTGAAGACTGGGAGCCTTTGTGACTTCAGGTCTCAAGTATGCAGAGGAGCGCAGGGACCAGGGCAGCAGGGACATCAAAGGGACAGGGCTCAATTATGTGGGGCCCCGTAACTACCTGCTCAAAGTCCAAGCTCCCAGCGGGGCGTTTCAAAGGCTTGCAGGAACCTACTTGACATGGGAGGGCTTCTTCCTCTTCGCAAATGAAATGGCTTCTGTTCCTCGCCACCGGACTGAAGTGCCGGCGGAACATCGTTAGCTAATTGCACTGATTTCAACTGCTCTCCCTTGGTCAGGGCTGGTGAAGAGCAGAGAGGATAGATTCTGCCCGTCTGGGTTTCTGAACTCCACGCCCTGGTAACACCATCCATCCTGGTATCAGATTATCTTTCCTTGGGGATAAAAATTCAAGCAGGCAGAGGGTGCAGCACGATTCACGACCCCTAAACATAGAACGCAACATCCCTTTTACAGCTGACGCTGTTTATTCAGTCAGGATGAGCAGCTTAAAGCTGGTCCGAGCTATTTTTTTTTTTTTCCCAGTTGATGGATTTTCCTGGCTCGCAAAGCAGATAGATACTTTTCGAAAAAAACAAACAAACAAAGATCTCCAGCTTCCACGGATGTTTGGAAGAGAAATGCCAGCCTCTGATCACTTCTGACACGAGCTTTGGATGCTATCTATTTAGGATCTGGCCTTATAAGCATTTTTTAAAGCCCATTTATTCAGGTCTCTAATGCAACGGGAGCAGCATCCGCAGAGATCAGCGGCCACAAAAGAACAGCCTGGCTGGAAGGGCAATGTGTAACACAAATCTCCAGAGCAGCCTTTTACCCCGCAGCCTCAAGCGACTCCGAAAATGAGTATCAAGTGGAACTAGAAATAAAAACCAAGTCGGGGGGTGAAAAAAATAAAATAACAAAAAAAAAAAATCACGCGGTGCCTGATTTGATGAGATTACCCAGATGAAAGGATCGGTTCAGATTGATATCATTTGGGGAAATATTGTAAGAGAGATGCACTGGAGCAGAGCCAAGGGTTTGTAGCGTCTTGGGGGGAAGGTTAAGATATGGAAAGTGTTCTGGGGTTGTACCGAGGGGATAAATTTGGGGGAATTTTATTACAGCAGACTAAGCTTTCTGGAGATAGATGAGACGAGAGCTGCTAATAACAACTGGGGGCCATTATTGCTGGATCTGATGAATTTTTCAAGCTGCCCTAGCTCAAGCATGAGACTTTGCCATTCTCCCTGCAACTCCAGCGAGCTGATCGGGAGTCATTGCCAGCCGATTCGATTGACATGAAACGCCAGGATAAACAAAAACCAGGCCCGCAGCTGTGTTTCCAATTTCAAAGCCGAGAAATTCAAGCGAGCTTGTCCAGCAGCCGGTGGATTTCAATGCGCAAAGGAAGCCAAGCTCCCGAGGTTCAAAAGCCGCCCGCAATCTGCACACCAAAGGTATAGGAAACCATCCCGGGGAAGGGCTCGGGGCTAATAGCCACTACCTGCACCAGTAAATAAAGAGGCCAGGCGATGGTCCTGCTCCGCTGTGGCTCAAGCCACGCTGGAAACATGGCAGCCGCCTGCCAAAGCCGGCCTCTCCCTGTGAACAAATTACATTTGTTCAACAAATTACATCCCATCACAAGGATGTGCTTAATTCGGTGGCTACATTATCAGCAAAGCACATTATAATCCCAAAGAAAAAGCCAGAGGGAGATGCTGAACCTGCATACTCTCGTACGAAAAGCACCATTTGCCAGTGACTGGTGCTGGTGTTTCCTAAATGGTTTGTACCTCTGCAAAGTCAGAGCGTTTCAGTATAGCCCATCTGCAGAAGAATGAAAAGCTTAGTGGGATTTCACCCCGAGGAGCTTGCGTTGCTTAGGGAAGAGTCAAAAAGAAGTGGTAAAATGCAAATTCCTTTTAAGAAAGGGAAAAAAAAAAATATTGACCAGGCTGTTGGATATCACTGCAGAAATAGGGCTGAAAGCATGGCTTGGACTTACTGCGCTCTGGCTTAGAAAAGCCCCGTCTCAGACCTTTCCTCGCAGGAGGAGACGGCTGTCCCATTGCCATTTTAAACCGCGTCACTCTCTCGGGGAGCTGCCTGTGAAACGGAGAGCTCATGCTCTCCTCCATGGCTTGGCAGAGGGAGAAACCTGCTGCGCTGTCTCTGAGTGACCGGCAGCAGCCGGGGCCTGATACTCGGTCTCGATTTATGGTCTTGGTCCAGCTTTCAGGCTGGCAGAGACTTAAAGACGCCAAATCATGGTTCCCAAGCTGGAGACCTCACCCACCCCAGCACCACCATCTCCCCCATCCGAGGGGTTACCTCAACCACACTCCATCACACAAAGCTCCATCCCAAACTTCCATGACAGCGTGAAATCCCCAAATTTTTCCCCTTGGATGAGAAGGGAAACCAGAGAAGGAAAAAAATAACAAATGCCTCCGCTTCCCAGGCCAGCCGGGATTTTTCCACAGCAGTCTGCAGGTTTGCCCGAAAGCTTTTCCCCTGCCAGCAGTTTGCAAGGTTTCACAAGGGGAAGACGACAAGCCGGGGCGCAGTGTCTCAGAGGGCAGGATATGGCGTGATGGGCAGAGGATGAGTATCCCGGCAATCCCAGCATTAGCATTGGATTTGGGACACACCAAAGGAGAGCTCCTATGAGAACTTGGACGTCTCCATGGCATGTTGAACATATTTCGGGGGTTGGACTAGATGATCTCCAGAGGTCCCTTCCAACCCTACCATTCTGTGATTCCCTAAGTTGAATACCAACATCTGAGACTTGCTGCTCAGCTGCCTCAGATCCAGCATCTGACATTCACCCATTTTTATCTCCAAGATGTTCAAAATGGGGCACTGGGATTACAAACATTTTCAAGACCGGCTTTGACTGGGTCTGCCTGAACTTTAAAGCTTTTAAGAGCCAGGAAAGTATCATCTCCCCTTACCAAAGCCACATATGATTTAGTGTTCCCTCAAATCTGGCTTCCAAAAAAAAAAAAGTTTCCTTGCTCAGAAGTAGACAGGAATTCAGGAATTCAGCTTTGCAAGAGGAAAAAAAGAAAAATTGGACAAGATCCGATTTGTCTCCCCAACAGGGAGATAAAACTTTCCCAGGCACGTATGTCTGCAAAATATCTTTCGGGTAGCACAGGAAAAATATCTGTGCACCATTGCAGAGGGTTTTTTTTTTTTTTGCAAGTTAGGGGGGTATATAAAGCAAACCACAGCAGCCCCCGTGATGTTTACACACAGAACAAGTTTCCACCAGGCTCTCAGTGTTGAATTTCCACCTTACAATAACACAGGCTGACGGTACAAGCCCGGTCAAACCCACGGTGTCGAACCCAAGGTTTGGTTTCTTGCAATCTTTACAAGGTGGAGGCAGAAATCCCCGCCGGGGAGGATAAGTCACCTCCATGCTTTTGCAATGTCACCCTTTTTTTTTTTTTTTTACCCAGGAAATCCTTACATGCTGCGACTTGGAGCCCGATAAAGCTGTTGAAAAGGAGAGGCAGTGCCCTCTGAACCCTGCGCAACAGGATTACTGACTCACTCTGTGCTAATGCTGGGCAAAAATGTCCTTATGCAGCAAGTTGAGCAAACAGCTAGGAGATAAGAGTGCCAGAACGCCCCGGGGCTTTGCCCCCTTATTCTCTTAATAACCGCAAACGGGGATCGATGCGATTCACGCCCCTGGATGCTACTGGAGAGGTTTTATTAGGGTCCATCCTGAGCGTTTCTCACTGGCAGCATCACTCCGAGGTGCCGAGTACTCCTCAGGGTGAGGTCACCCCCTATTCCCCATCGCAATCATCGCCCCGGCTTTTGGGAAACGCACATTTGGCCCTGCGGTAAAGGGTGCCACTGTTGCAAAAGCTGCCTTTCCCTCTAAGGTGGGTGGAATCCGAGCGCCAGCCAGCGATCCGCCTCTCTCTGCTTTAATANCCCCCCCCAGCTTAAGTGATACCCTGCAGACTTTCAAGTGATTTGAGTAACAGTCTGACATCCTACACAAAACAGCTCTGACGCTTAATTAAAGAGCTCAACGCTTGCAGAGAAAAGGGTTGATCAGCTCCTGCGACTTTGTCTTCCCTCCAGGAGGCAAAGGGAGAGATGGAAATTGCTGTATCAGGCTACAACCACGCCATAATAAGCGGCTAATTGTAGGGAAGGGAGGGAGGTATGTGTGGGTTAGCGGAGGAGCGTGCCCCAGCTCTGCTGAGCTCCACACTTTTCGCCCAAATCCTGCTCCCGTTTTGTTTGTCACGGCACCAGGGAGGCAGCAGAGGCATTTCAGACAGAGAACCCCCAAATTACTGGTGTTTCAGGAAATGACTGCTGTGTAATTTGAGGTTATAGCTACCATGGGGCTAAAAAACCCTCAACCATCCTTTAAAGAGCATCCTGTGAGCACAGTCAGAAAAGGCTACTCCGGTAAGCACAGAAAACTCGGCACTGGGAAGAGTGGGGCTACGCTGGTCTCCAAAGTTTGCTGGAAAGAAAATACAGCTACCTACTGAAAATCCAACATCTACCTACTGAGAGCCCCAGTACAACACACGAAGGGATATTCAGTCTGGCTTTTTACATCTCCCTTTCAACCAGCTCTTCCCTCACTTGCTGTCTTTCCCCTTATCTTCATTTCCAAGCCATCGGTTCCTCCACTACACTTTCTTCACACAAGGAGCGCACTTTTCTCCCTCGTTCCGGTAAATCCAGTGCTTAACGCCAAAATCCCTAAATATTTCATGTCAGGAAGAAATATTCATTTTTTTGGACTGCAGACAAGCATGAGCCAGTGCTTCGTCATTCCGCGTGCCTACCAGATTTAAGGAGATTTTCCAGCAGATGCTTTTGTGAAAGATATAAAAATCCGTCTGCGAGCACGTAGTCTTTGAAAGCACATCACACTGGGTTGGGTATATACTGTAAAGTGTATATTGCGTATTCAATCTTCAGTATTACGTATGTAATTTTGGTGGAGAGAGTCCTTAAGGCAAAGGCTCAACGGCAGCATCAGCTTAAAAAAGGAAAAACTCCCGTCGGGATGCATGCCCTGCCAGCTGGGATGCCTCGGAAGGAGCTCTTGCCGATAGGTGTCAGCACAGCCTGCCCCAAGCCTCCGAGCAGGACCTTTCCTAAGGCTCCTGGAAGCTCCTTCCCAGCCAACGAGGTTTCTCTAGCCATGGGATAGCGGGGTTTTACTTCACTGACCCCAAAACGGAGCTGCCCCCGAAGGTGAATGTACCTACCGAGGAGGGAAAGCTTTGCAACAGAGCCGGGAGGAAAGGAATAACTTGATATAAAATGCCCCGGAGGAGCTTGTGGTCAGAGAAACCTCCATAGCACCTCGGTACCTCCATCACACCCCAGTACCTCCCGCGCCTCTTGCCCAGGGCGGCGTCCGGGATGACGGCACCAGCCTGGGGCAGGAGCCGGGTCAGACTATCAGCTTCCTCTCTGCTGCAATGCATTAATTATATCTGAGACAACACCAATGTAAACAACCAGTGTGTGCGGCTGGGGCGCCCGTTTGCATATTTTTAAGCCTTTTTTTCCTGATATGGAAATAAAATAGAAGGTTTCACAGATGCCTTGGCTGCTCTCACAGCCTCCCGACAGCTCGCAAATACCTCAGCTCCGCTCAGTCAAACTCGGTTGAGCAGATATCGGCAAGAAATTAAATTCTCCGCAGGGCTGTGAAATCAAGCGTCAGGAAAAAGTCAGACCCCTGAAAGGAAAAAAAATCCTTACAGGAAAAAAAATCAACCCTAACTTCTGCTTAGGGAAGTACTGGTTTGAAAGATTACGGGCCTGTGCTTTGAGACCATTAAAAAGCAAATTGTTCTCCCAGCGCCGGCTTTCCAAGGTGCAGGAAGGAATACTGCAAAAAAGAGACTTCCACTCATCATTTCAATGACAGGTACCCAACTCTCAGATGGGTGAGACCTCCAGAAGTTTCCAAACTCATCGGGAGCTACCGGATGCTCAGCACCACCATCGAGACACAACTACTTATTTGTCTATATAAGGACTCCCAACCCCAGGAAACCTATTTTTGCACGTCACGGACTTTTTATTTACCAACAGGGCTGCAAATAGTTTTCCCCAATTTTGGTATATAGCATGTTTTGTCAGCAGTATTTTCAGATGGCCCGGGGTCATGTTTAAAATGAGTGTGTACTACTGGCGACGAAGAAAAGCGGCGTGCATCAGCCAGCCCTCGACCGCCAGCCCCGGCCCTGCTCCAGGTTACCTTTGTGCATCGCAAATGGGTATTGAGCTAAAAATTCTCCGTATCCATCCCGGAGGCCGATAAAGGCAATAGTGGGAAAAATTCCTCCATTAATCTCTGGAGGGATCTGTGCCCAGGGAGCTTCTCTCTGGGAACCTAAATGCGACAAGGTTAAAGCAACAAACTATATTTCATGCCTTTCTGCTCGATCCACGTCGATAGCATCTTAAGAAGGGCTGCTCCATGCAGAGACACAAGAAAGCTTCTAGAGAGACAAATGCCGTACAGGTGGATTTAAAATCCCGAATAAATCCCTCTCCTTCTCATCTTCCAGGAAATGAGAGTGTTATTAAAACCATTCCTTGTCAAGTCTCTGGCTCTATTAGATGTGCAGGGTTCCTGGTTTTACCACGGCAAGGTTGCCAGCTCCCATTTGAGCAAGCACTCCTGGGAAACTCCTGGCAGCTCTTCTGACCAGCCGGCTGTCTCCTTTCCAACAGGAGCAAGAAGGGTGAGAGCCATCAAGCTGCGAGTGCAACGGGGAAGGGAAAGAACAACCAGCTCCCTTCTTTCAGGGCTGTCTTGATTGTAGCCTACACAGAGCCCCAGGTCCTCAATGGCAAATAACTCGCTGAAAGAGAACCAGAGAACCCATGGGCTCAAGGACGAACAGATGCATGGCACCTCCTCCTGCCTGACTCCATTTCTGCACCAACATACAGACGCTCAGCTCTTCCCTTGCCTTAAAGAGAACGATAAGTCCCCGGACCTGTACTGAGGCAAGAGGAAAACCAGATCATAGAATCCCAGAATGGTTTGGGTTGGAAGGGACCTCAAAGACCATCCAGTGCCACCCCCTGCCCTGGGCAGGGACACCTCCCACCAGACCAGGTTGCTCCAAGCCCCGTCCAGCCTGGCCTTGAACACCTCCAGGGATGGGGCAGCCACAGCTGCTCTGGGCAGCCTGGGCCAGGGGCTCACCACCCTCACAGCCAAGAATTTCTTCCTCAGATCTCATCTAAATCTCCCCTCTCTCAGTTTAAAACCGTTACCCCTTCTCCTATGGCTCCCCTCCCTGATAAAGAGTCATCACTTAAAACATCCCTTCAAGCCACTTCTCTCCCAGCCTCCTCTGGTGCATTTTTCCCTCCATATTCCCCCCATGTCAGGCCAAGCTGTCCAAGGCAGGACAGGAGGGCATCCAAGGGGTAAAGCATCTTTCCCTGCGGAAGCGCCACGGTCAGAGAGACAAGCCTCACTGACCTGCTGATGAAAGCAGGCGAGCCATTGCTCCGCAGAGCGAATTTCCCACAGCAGGGACTGTTTTTCCCCCTCCGAGTTTCATCTGAAGGCGAAAATTTGCTGAACTTCCAACTATTGCAACACACTGAGAGCTGGGAACGGGAGAGAGAAACCACCAGTTGCTTTGGCTTGCTGATATTAAACCACCTCTACACCAAGTCTCAGCACCACCGCGATGGCTCATTTAGCCATCCCGTGGCTATGGAGCATCTACCCAGCAAAAGGAAGCAGACAGAGCCATTTCATCTGATGCCGCATGGCTCCGGCAGAGCCAACTCATCCAACACCACCAACGGGACGAGCCAGGAGCTCACCCCCATCACAAGCAAGCTCAGCACTCCCTCGGGCAGAGGTGATGTGAGCCAGCTCTGCCGCCGCCGGCCTCCAGTCCTGGGCCCGTTTCCACCTCTGTGTGCGGGCGGGTTGGGTTCTTCAAAGCGATTCCTGCCTGCCTCTGGCGCCACATTCCTGCCATGCCGGAGAGGCGACGGCAGCAGCATCCCGCTGTCCCTGCGGATAAGGTGAGGACCAGTCACTCCTTATTTTAATTGCCAAACAGACTCTGCCCCCCACCCTCAAGCTGTAAGAGAGGAACGAAGTTATGCAGTGACTTCATGACCTCTGCAGATCTAGGGAGCATTTGGAAATGTTACGGGAACCCAGCTTGGGTGCATCCATAAGGATAACTCACTCAGTGCCAGCTGGGGAAAGGGGCAGGCTGCAGGATCGGGGCAGGGAGGAACGGAGAAAGCCACGCAGCGAGATGGTTTTCAGATGCAGTGCTCAAGAACAGGAGGCGCAGGTATATTTTTCACCCTGGTACCAGTAGCCCACATCCACTTCCCATCACACAGACCAGCTGAAGTTTAAGGGCTTTACTTCTGAAGCATTTAAACAGCTGCTCTCTCCAAGCAGGTGGCTTTTTATGTAGGGAGCAGATTCCCAAGCAGAAACCCTCCAAGAGCCATACAGGCTCCCAGGAAGAAGAAGGGAGTCTTTCAGCTTTTCCTGCCTGGTTTGGCGAAGACGTTTGCAGGATAGATCCTTGCAAACAGCAGATCCGTCCCCAATTTGCGTGCGTTTTCTACCTCTGCGTCCCTGGTCTAATTCACGTGATGCTGCTGGGTCAGTGGCAGCAGGGTGTCCATCCCGAGGGGAGAGATCTACCCTGCACACAAGCAGCAATGCTGGATGGGTGCGATTCAGAAGACGACGGAGCCAGACAACAAAAAAAGCTTCCAGAGGTTAAACGCAAACAGCCAGAGAGGCCACAAGAACTGAAGAGGATAGGGCCTGGCAAATCAAAGGGAGGGTAGATGCGTGTTGTAAACCTAAACCCAGATTAGGCAACTAATTACTGTCGCAGAGCAATCCTATAGAACTCAAACAGCGACGGATTAATCTCCTGGAAAACAGCCCTCCACGCACAAGCAGTGCTTTACCAATGAGGCATCACTGCTTTTGAAAAATAAAAAAACCCAACCCTTCACCTGTCGGTTTTTCATCTCTGGCCCCTGAAATATTTCATATTTAATAACACAAATTTCATTAGAGACATTTTTCAAAACCACCCAAGCGAAGAAAAGGAACAAATTAGCATCCTGTCTGTCTCTCGCAGACGAACCGAGGGACCAAAAGGCACCGAGAAACACCTGAGCTCCATGGAGCTGCAGCTCAGAGCCTGCCGAACAAGCTCTGGGCTTGCTCTCTGGAAGGGCAATAATGAAGTTTAAAGTCTATATTCAAGGATATTGCTTCCTTTGGAGAGCAGGGCGTAGCTTGCCATTTCCAAAGGCAGCAAGCCCAGCTGCCTGCACACTCCCTGCAAAGTCATGTTTTGCAATAGAAATAAATGTTTTAAGGTTTGTACAGACGTGGTTTTCACCTGGGAGCGGCAGGCTACTGCCCTGCGTGCCTGCACGCAGCCTTTCTATATGTACCCCCAGCTAGATTTCTCTAGTTACCAGGATTCTTCTTCAAAAGAAGCATTTTGCCCTTTTATTTCTGCATCGTAGCTTAAATTTCAGGAAGGTTTTACCCTTCAGTGCTCCTTGTCACTCCCAGCCTGACAAGACAACACTGGGCTGGAGGATACGGTTGTCAGAGGCACTTTGCAGGAACGGTTACTCATCCCCTTGGAAACCTGTGAGCCCAAAGAGGGGAAAAACTCCATGTATTTAAATCAGAGAAAGCAATTCCAAGCAACCCATGCCTCAACAGCATCCATCCCAAAGGACGGCATAGAAGGAAGCCCAGAAAGTTGTGTTTTTGTTTCAGAAGGGCAGAAATTAGCAGGGTGATAAGCAAGCTTCGATCAGGCAGCAGACTCACCAGAATGAAGGCTGAGTTTCCAACGGGGTCAAGTCACTCCAGGCTTGAGGGCTCCAAGAGCATTTTGATCGTGGTGGGAAAGTCAGGGATTTTTCAATGATAACGCGGAAAGTTTTAGCTCTGCGAGGGCAGGAATACGCCCTACTGCTACTAAACTCAAAGGGCAACGAGGAAGAAACAAACCAGATCAGGAAAAGAGCTGGAGAAAAAGCTTACCTCTCTTCCAGGCTGCACTCAATACTACGACAGCAGAAAGACACCGTATATACAGCGAGGCATTTCCACCTGTTTCATTAACCTGATCGACTTTGAAGTATCAGACACCCGCAGACAGTAGCCGAGGTCAAAATTAGAGACCTTATTCTGTGCCAGGCACCAGCTTTTCACTCCTTTTGATCCCCAGGAGGCCAGCAGCTATGACAGGGCTTCAGCGTGCTCAAGGTGATCCCCAGATTTTATTAAAAAATTAGGCACGGCCTTCAATTAAACAGTTCAACCGCCATTCAACACTGCACCGAATTCAGAAACGCGGGGGTACATGAAGACCATTTTGCAGCCTCCCCTCCAGGGCTGTAAGGGGAAATGAGTTGGGCTAAATTTTGAAAGTTTATTTTCAAAACCTGCTTCTCTTGGTTTCCTTCCCTGTGTGCGTGGGAACGTGTTTGTTTTGCTAAGAAACATCTCGCAAGCTCCGTTCTGGTGGCTCGGGGGCCGGCAGCAGTCCACAGACTGAGAAATGCTGCTCTAGAGAGGCTACTGGCATGGTCAGGTGAGGATTTTGCAGGGTTTTTTGAATCCCCAAAGCAAGGATGTGTCTTAGATCGCTCACTACGTTACTGCGAGGCAAGTCACTCTGCAATGGAAGCAGGAGAATTGCAGTATGGGGCCAGGGCAGAGTATTTCAGTAACGAGTCTCACCTGGTTACTGCTATGTGGAAAAAAGAAGATGCAAAATACAACCAAGGACTAAACAATCCGCACAATCTCAGGACATCTTCAGGCACAGCAGGTTTTAAATCCAAACACGAGATGGTTTCCACTATAACAACTATTTACTCTTTAGAAACCCCACTGATCCCTCGGACTGCCCTGCAGCTGCGAGTCCTGCAAGTTATGTACACCACGCATGAAGGCATCACACGGATGTGCGGACGCAGAGGGCTGGGTGTCTGCAGGCTCTCAGCTGCACCACCATGTCCCCTCCTTGCAAACCTCCTTGCTCACGTCTCCTTTCAGCTCCACAAAGCTCACATCACCCAGGAGGCCCTGAGCAAGGAAGCTCACCCTGGATGGGGACCAGCATTATGAACCTTCACCAATTGTTTTCAAAACTCGCCACTGTTTTCTAGAAGATGATGAAAACAGGGCTTTTTTTGTTTTCTTTTTTTTTTTTTTTTTGCCCAGGGCAAGGTTTTCACGCAGCTTCGTCAAAGGCAAACCGCTCCGCTTGCTCTTGACGACTAACGGGCAGGTTTCAGGAGGCTCAGCCACGAGAGCCTCCCACCCCACAGGGACCACATCTGATACAACCCCCTCGGGCAGCTGACAGCAGAGTCTCTCCTACCTCCTTTGCGCTGTTAGTTTTGTTGACACAACACCATCAAAGGCACCTTCCCCTCAGCTCTCAAGGGGAAAACCTGATCCCCAAACTCCAGCAGCTCCCACTCAAAGCATGGAGGGGACCTGGGGGAAGAACGGAGCCAAGAAGAACTGACATGGGAGAGGTTGGGTTTTTTTGGGTTTGGTTTTTTTTTTTTTTTGCACATTTACTGTGTTGCGTTAAAGCTACCCATAAGGTTTTAAGTGCAAACTTCAGGCTGACGGTCTCTACTAATTTTCTGCTAAAAAAACCTGCTAAAGCAGTAAGACACAGGGAGGATCAGCTGCTCCGATGTGGCTGCATATTGATGCTGTGAACACGGACAAAGAAAATCAGAGCACCTAATGAACAAGTTTTGCCTCCAAGCCTGTTTTTACCCTGAAATCTCGAGAAAAGAGATGAGAAGCGTTCCCGTCTCCCCAGCAAAAGCAAATGCAGCATGACTGCGGGGAGACATACCCACCAGGAAACAAGTTCTGGGGAGTTTTACCCCCCCAATGGAAGGGTGGACACAGGGCCGGCCACAGAGCGAGGCTTGTCGCAGCAAACAGGAAAAGCGGAGCCGTGAGTCTCCTGAATTCCCTGATATCAGAGCGGGATATCACGGCCCGGCAGTGGGAGAACACAATACATCAAGGAGGGGGGGGACTGGGGTCTTTCCAGCTCTCTTGTATTCCCAGGTAGCTGTTGGGAAGATGGGGGGGATCACACTTGGCTGAGGACAATAAAGCAGAAACAACAGGGATGATGCACAGACCCCGTAGGACTTCAGCTGGCATTCCTCTCCCTGCAAAGACCTGGTCTTTATGTTGTCATTCCTTACTTTATAAGCACAATAAAAGGCTCAATTTTAAAAAGAAAACCTTTCCACCACTGTCGCACAAGCCCCTGGGAGCACGGGCAAAGGTACCATCATTTTTCTCTCCAATTTAAGAAAGGTATTTCCCAAGTTTAGCGTACAGTCCTGGCAGACTGAGGCCAAGTGCAAGGCTCCTGAGGAATATAAACTCACAAATACAGGAAGGGAGAAAGTCTGCAGACACACACGGTCTGAAATAGCACAGGCAGGCCAGAAGGATAACTGCCTGGGGATACGCTCTCAATTCTGCCTATAAATTATCCACTGCAGCCTGAGGATGACACGAAGAGGAGCCACAGAGGACGGTAAAGGGCCTGGGTCAGTGCTGGCGGCCGAGGAAGCCTCTCCCAGGACCTGTCAGCAGTTTTCATTGTACACTGATGGAGGGAATCTCATCAAGAGTGTTTCATGGAAATAGCACAGACCTTCCCTGCCACCGGCGCGGCAGATCCAGGGCTGAATCCTGGGGTGGCCAACTCCGGGTGTCAGCAACCCCCTGCCAAAGCCCTCACCACGGAAATCCCTGCCGCTCCTGCATTATCCATTGCATTAAATCCTGGGAGTCCCCATTTCAAATGGGTTTTGGTTTCTTTCCTGGCTGTTTCAGCTGCACAAGAGCTCGTTTTTGGGGAGCACTGGAGGACTATTGCCACCGAAGTCATCCTGCCTGTGCCCTGGCTGCAAGAGCGGCGTGCTGCAGCTTGAGTTACAGAGGAGTCGAGACGAACCCTTGCCTCTAGCTGGATAAACAGACTCCAGCGTAAACCACCTCCAGTCCTCCATCGGGCTCTCCTCTGTGGAGATAGGCTACGAGTCAAAGAAGTGCCCTGATTAATTATGCAAATAAAGGCAAAAAAAGCACCCTCATCACATGGAGAAAGGCACCTGCCTCCCAGGGACCACCTACCCTGGGATAACACTGCAGGCTTCCCACACAATACAGGCCATTAATTATCGCTCCCCTCCTGCTCCGGCAAGACTCATGCGTGTGGGTGTGAAGGGGGTGGAAAGTAGCTCCGAAGTGGCCAGAAAAGCTTGAGGGAGAAGAGTTGAGAGGCATTCCTGTTCACGTTCCTAAAATAGAGATCTTGCTGCTGCCTTACACCCTCCTTTGTAAAGCGTTAAGCCCCACCAGTAAAAAGCGCTACATAAAAGTGAGGCATTAACTCTCTTGTTCTGCACCAGCCTAATAAGTAGAAAGTCAATGCCATTGTTTTAGATCTAAGCAAAAAAAATACTTTGAAACCTCAAAAATTAGGGTTTTTGAAAGCAATTATCTCCCTCCTCCATCTCCGAGACTAAAGAAAGACGAAACGAGGGCCAATTATTTCTTTGAAGGCTAAATATTTACTCCTCAATGAAGTGCAACAGCTCAGGCTGGAGATGAATTACCCAGCTCTGATGTCATCCAATGCCTGCAAGTAAGAAAACCCAAATGAAAACAGGTAGGAGCAAAACATCAACAACAACAACAAAAAAAGGGCGTTTTCTCCTGGAAAAGCCCTTCAGAGAGGGGGAAGGGATGACCTGAGCCATGTCCAAGGCATTTAGCACAGCCCCGGCACCACGTTCCCGTTCCCTTCAGGTAGCTCCACTCAGGTCTCATTAGCTAAGATGCCCATGCTTAATGAGGGCACAAGCAGAGCGTGATCAAACCTTTCCGAGCAAGAACCGTCCTTGTGGAAAAACTGCCATCTTATTCTGGAGCAAGACCTACCCTCTAGAGCCAGGGAACTCCTCCTCACCTCCACAAGCAATTAGCCTGCAGACACATCGAGCGTTAATCAATCAACGTCAGCTCTTCTTTTAAAAAAAAAAAAAAAAATCTCTCCTGCCTTATTTACGTCCGACTGCTGAGTTTCAAAGCTCTCTCTGCTTTTGCCCGCTCCAGTCACTATTCTTTCCCAGGCAGCGAGTGCCAACCCTCTGGTTAAGGGCATCAAAATAATAAAAAAAAAAAAAGCAGTTACGTGTAAGAAACCACCACCGGCACAAGCACAGGGTGACTCATCTCCTGTGCAGAGTGAGGAACAAGAGCGCTCTCTGTTCAGTGAGACTGCCTGAAGTTTCAGTTGCGATCCCATCTCACTACACGCGCTCATGACAGCATGCCGAAATATTTCCTCGGGGGATCTTCCCATGGGACTTAACTCTGACACATATTCCCACAGGACTCGTTCTTTTAAAAGTGTTATTTGTTAGTAAGGCAGTGGGAATTTTGACTTTGCGAAATACCAAGAGGGTGACTGAGATGGGGAGATGGGTGCCGGTGGCTGGAGTCGTTAACACGACTGCCGAGTCGTGCCCCGCATTCAATCCAACGGAAGAACTCGCTGGGCTGCAAGAATAGATGTCCTGGGTCAGAGCAGAGGTCCGCATCGCCCGGCATCCTGTTTATGCTACCCACGGCCTCTTCTCCACCCCTGAGCAGAGGGGGAGCGCTATGGCGGGGAAGGAGGAAGAGCAAGAGCCACTTTCCGCATATGTGTAGACTGTGGTTTGTTTTCTTCCTCCATTTTAAGGCCATGACTGCGCAATTCTCACCTGTAGGCATCACACAGTGGGTGCACAGATGCAAAAATCAAACCGAAATATTAAGAGTTGTGCAGACTGATACCCAGCCAGCGGTCATCAAGCACCAAGTGTAACATTATTTTTATCTGTTAACAATGAATTCTGCATATTACCATTATTCTAATTTTTACAAAACTTTTGCTTCCAACTTAGTGGCAAGATCACAAATAAGCTGCTGAATATATTTTACTTCCTCTCTCGTTAGGCCTTCTATATAGGCTGAAAGTTTGAATTTTGTAGGATTATTAAAGTGTGGTATCTGGCTCCCTAGTCCGACATCTTTGTTACAAAACCTTCCGAAATCTCTAGCAGATTGGGCTTTCCCTCTCTTAACTATAGGCCTCCTCTTCGACTTGTTATACTCCATGCCTACTTTGATTTGTAGTGCCATTTTCTTTTGGCCTGGATCTACAAATGCCTCTACTTTGAAAGAAATAGTTGATCAGAGCTCTTCACCACCACAGTAATTTTTGAAGTTAACACTTCAAAAATGACATCCGACCAATTCCCAGATAACACCAGTATGCAGAACCATCTGGATTTTGGAGGACTTCATATAAGAAAAAAAGTATCAGAGAAGAAAATATGACTTTAAACAACAACTGAGAAACCCACAATACTTCGAGCACATGAAGCAGGGTCAGAGGGAGCCTGCACCCAAGCAGACAAGTCAGCAAGGAGCCCTCGGTGGATGCTGAGCTCTTCTTCTTCCTACTCTTCATTAAATTTTAAGCTTTTGCTGAACCGGTGAGTTTACTACTGACTTTCCCCCCCTCCCCCC
>VWZL01000747.1:26633-41220 GCA_013396915.1 Stercorarius parasiticus | reverse complement strand
TTTTTTTTTTTTTTTATTAAGTACTTGTACACAGTTCTTACCAGCAGTAGGTGAGGAAAGAAAAACCCCCACAGGATTTACTGCTGCTGAAAGGCTGGAATATCAAATATTGTATCTCCAGCTATTCAGAACATCCTAAGTATAAGGTAACGTCCCGATGACAGAAATACATCATGAAATAAATCCATTTTAACGAGCGTCTGTGTCCAGTTCCGCCAGTTGGCATGGTCTGCAGTTAAACCCACGCCCGTTGCTGCAAAACAAATCCCTGGACCCTATTTACTAGGAAGCAGCCGACCTGTTTTGGGGAGAGCAGTGAGAGTTTTCCCTTCCAACGCCGCCGGGTAGAAAGACCAAGGGATGCAACTGCTCTGTGATTATTCCTGCACCGATAGCTCAAACCAATATAACTCACGAGGATGACCCAGGGACTTTCTTTTCCAGAAACTGCCATTGCAAATTCCCTTTTTATCTCTTCCAGCACAGCAGGTTGCAATGAAGGACCCAAAACACAGCAAGCTCTCAACTCTTATGTTGCTCAGCGTGAGTTTTTCCCAACACCATGAGGCAGAACTGCCCAGCCATCCCCAGGTCCCAGATCGACCGGGACGATGGGACACGGATCAACACATTCCATGGGACAAATCCCACCTGCGGAGAGCCCAGGAAGCAAATCTGCTCCTCAAGAGGGAAGAACAGACACAGCTTTTTGCCCAATATGCATTTAAATACAAGTCCCTTCCACCGTGTTGGTCATAAAATATAGTATCCTATTTTTACCAAACTCTCAGTATTGCAGAAAACATGTCTGGAAGGAATTTAAGTTACCTAGCTATCAGGAATAAACGGAGTTGTTATAAGCTTCCAGCAATGCAAACTCTACTGCCTTCCCCAGCTAAACCCAGGGTTTTCCCATCCCAGCACACACCAAGCCAAAGAGCCATGGGAATAGCAGACGGCGGCGATGTGGAGCGGAAAAGCTTGCCATGACAACTAATTCATACTCAGAAAAATGACATTCGACAGCATTACTCTCCACTTTTGTCAGGTTCCCTGATGAAGCAGCTTCAGAAAATCCAGGGGGCTGTCAATCTTCAATAGAAACCACGTCAAAATTAAACTTAAGAGTTACCATCCTAACAGATGCTCCGCACGTTTTCCCTGTGTCAGAAATCCTTCTCAGAGTCAATGTTATGACAGAGAAAGGCTGAAACCCAAACGCTTTGACACAAAGCGCTGCCGCCGCCAGACAGCATTACGCAGCAGATAACTCACAAATTCCNAAAAAAAAAAAAATTAAAAAACAGAGGGTTGGGTCTTTTCCAAGCGAAAACATCTATCGTCGTGAAGTGTGTGCTGATTTCCATCTCGACAGGCCATGGCAGGAAGCCAAAGGCTGCCAGGACTCCAACCTGGGGATGTGGTTTTGCCGGAGCAAGGAGGGTCGGTCCCTATCTCTTGGGGCTTGGGGAAAACAGGGCGTGGCACATCTACCCTGGCGGAGCAGAAGGCGTTTCACACCCTAAAAATGTGCTAGAAAACCAAACAGGAGTGCATTTACATCCAGATCGGGTACAATGGGACACCTGCGGGCGACAACGGCAAACATAAGCCTTGGCTCGACAGGTTCGCACAAGACATCTGTTGTGTTACTAAGGTTTAGAAGCAAAGATTATGTGTTTCCCCAACAGCTTTTATTTACCCTTTAAATAATGTCCAAAACCTGCTGGAGGAAGTCAGCTGAGAAGTGCAGGAACGCACGCCTGGCTAGCAAGGGGTTTTTTTCCCAATTTATGAAATCCCAATGTTGATCCTCTGGAGCAGGCTCGGGAAGAACACAACAGAGCAAGTCAATCACAGGCACAAAACAGCTCGGAGGTTAGAAAAGCATCTCTGAGGCCCATTTTAAAGAGGCAGGAGGAGCAGGGAAACCCCTCAATGCCTCCCAGTAGCACGTGCTTGTGAGATCTGGGGATGGAGAAGCTGCACCGAGTTTTGTCTGTTCTTACCAGACCACTTGACAATACCATAAATATTCAAATGCATTCACTTTGCTAGCGCCTCGATTTCTAAACGTTTGAGGGTAAGAAACAACCATTCTCCAAGCTTTCACACCCACGCCATGTTATTTTTCTTCAGAAAAACAAGACTAGCAATAAACTCAACTCCCAAAAGGCACGCTGCCGTCAAAATAACCCTTCAAGCTTGACCTGCCCTGGATGCAGCTTTTGCTCTTACAGCACGGGAACAGCGGGCTGGGAATAACCACCTCTGGATTGCAAAGCAGAAAAAGCCCTTCCTATAACCCTGTGCCAACATCAAAAAAAAAGGGAAAAGGCTAAAGAAAGCCAGGCAGTTTGTAATAGGGAGCTAACGCATCCCAGCCAACTTCTGTTACCAATTATCCAGCAGATCCACAGGAGAGAATCCCATGCCGGTGTTTTTACTAGTTATTCCATGAGCAGAAGGGAGCGTTTCTGTCCTGTTTGCATTTCGGGGGGATGCAGTAGGTGCTTTCTCACTCATGCTGGCTCTCTGCTTGCATTGAGCTGAGCTTCGGTTTGTACGCAGGCTAAAATTAATCTCCGAGCACTCAAAAAGCCGCAGTAAAGGGATTTAAGCAGTCATGTCTCGTCCAAAAGTACCTGCAATTCAATTAACTTGCCCGTTCAGATCCAGGAGTCACTTTCTGCTTGGATCGACTGCTGTGAAGGCCAACACAAGCCCCTTGAAGCATCATATTGTATTTTGCACCCTACATCCCTCCTGCTCTGGAAGAATTGCCTCTTTATTCCGGCGCCAGAAATGTTTTACAGCATTCAGAAATTAGCCTAAAGCCCTACCAAGGAGAGATCACAACTGCTTAAAATAACACGTAAAGAAACGCTAGAAGGGCAATCGAAACAGAGCTCTGCCAGCGCTGATCAAATTTGCCTGGCCCTTCCTAAAAGCTGCGTCTCTGCCAGCTGGCAAAACATTTTATAAGTCTTTTCCTCCTTTCAGAGCACTTCAATTTTCCCTCTCTCCCCTCCTGAAATTATTGAAGAACCTGCTATTTATTCCGCTGAAGTTAATTATCCGCTGCAGCAGAACAAACAAGATGAGGAACATTAAATGCAGGGGGGGGAAAAAAACACCGGGTTGAAGGATTTCTGGAAGGCCGGTAGTGACATCAGGCAGCCAGCAGCCTGCTCCCGCAAACGCCCCCCTCGCCCCAAGAAGGTTTTCCTACCTGCAGGCACCTCTCCCGGTCCCACCGACCCCAATTCACAGGCGTGGGTGGCATCAGTGGTTCCCATCCCGAGCTACCTCCCCTTCTCCGCCACTCTCAGCTGGTTTAAGAAGTGCCTGAACCCGCAAGGTTTTTGACCTGGGTTTGTTTGTTGTTTTTTTTTTTTTTTTTTTTTTAAAAAAGTCAACTGATTTTAGGAGGGAAAAAAAAGCCTCCAAGGGAAAGATCTTGAATGAAAATAAGAGGCTGTGTAATAGTACTGAGTCAGAGCACATTAGTCATAAGGGAATGCTCATTTTCACATGCCACCAACAAATTCGCTCTCCCAAAACATAACCGTAGAAGCTAGGTTCTCACTCGGGGAAAAAAAAAAAAAATACTGAAGGTGTGTGAAAGGACCCAGCCCCGGCTGGAAGGAGAAAGGGACTCTGCAGAACAGAACAATTAATTGCACTTGGCAATCAGCGTTAATTTAGGGGCGGAAGACAGCAACTGCCTCTAACGCGCTCCAGACTCTTCCTCATACTATGCAACTGCTTATTCTGCTTGTCAACAGCCCCATCGGCACAGCAGGGTAGCATTTAGGGAGACATTTAGACCTTTTAGGCTTATTCTTTTGCTCAGTTTAAAAAAAAAAAAAAAGCCTATTCCATCAGACAGACACATTTAATAATAAGTCTTGGGCTGCTTCCTTGAAAAAAAAAATCCTATCTGTACTGGGCAGGATTATTTTTGCATGATATTGTCTTGTTTCTCTCATGCAGCCGTGCCACTTCAATGGCAGCATCCCCGCCTCCAGTTCGGCTTTTTGCTGCCGTTGCTATCAGTGGTCCTACAGAAGCCCCGAGCCCTTTTCTAGTGATATAAGAGGAAAAATAAAGGACTATTTCCTAGGTAGAAGCACACTATTCTATGAAAGTGAGAGCACAGGGAGCAAAAGGTCTGCGGGAGCCATGAGATTTGGTGTATGGATAAACAGCATTAAATAAGACGACTCCAGTCACCCAAAACTTGCACCAGTTAGAGCCGATCCATTTGAAAAATCAACTGCTAGAGAAATTCAACAATGGAAAATAAAAAAAAGCAGATTTTAGTCAAGAAAAAGAACACAAAGCCCCTGGGAAACGGAACGATGAGCAATATCCTGCCTGCGCTGCCCTGGAGCATGGCGCCCAGGTGGAGGAGCGGGACCTTGGGGACACCTGCACCAGGCTTTTCTTCTCAGCCCTGCAAAACAGGCAATTCCAAGTTCTTTGAAGCACAAGCTTTTCCCTTTAGTCGCCTTTCGACAGGAAATTGGTGTGTTTTTTTTTTTCTTTCATATAAGACCTAACTTCACCCATGAAAATAAAGGTTTCCTAAATTCCAGCTGCAAGTATGAAAATTCAAACACACATCTTTCAGTACTACCTCCCTGCTGCATGTTTCACCTGATAAACCAGTATTTTTATAGAGACTACTCAAAATTACAGGACTTCACTTTACAGTGCCATATAACCTGCACCATACTGTAACGAAACAGCATGATTACAACTGGATTTTAATTGATATGGTCGTAATAAAAAGGTTTAGAGAGTTATCAGAAATCCCTCCCACCCCAACAACAGTGAGCTGACCCTCAGCTATTTCACATTTTTATTCTAAGTTTTCAGAAAAAAAACCCCCAAAGTAGTAACATAACATTATGCAGTGAGATTTATTGCACAAACAGCACAGCAACCTAAAAATAAATTCTGCCTAATCTATCTTCCTACAGAATTAAAGCACTGAAAATGAGGAAGAAAAAAATTGAGGTTTATTCTGGATTTATACAGGAATACAGACCTAGGTAGCAAATATTTTATATACTTGTCGTTAGCGCAGTTTGGGAGATATCCCTGCAGAACGCTGCTAAACAAGCCGAGATCTCCAACAACTGACAAAACCCCCCAAATGCATCCAGAACAAATGGGATTTGGAGACTTTCTAGTTTCTTTTGACAGCGTTATTCCCCTTAAACCAGCTTAAGTTGCTTAAAACCTCTTGAAATCTGGCTTGATAAGCACTAACGCCCCAGAAGAAGCTGTTATATATTAATTATTTAGGTACTGCTTGAGGTCACAAGTACATGGTTGGCCAACGAGCCCCCAGTTTAATCACACTCGGCATTAAATACATTTATCCTTAGGTTAAAAAGGTAATCTGGATGGGCCGGGCATCTATACACGGGGCACTGTGCTCTTTGGGTTTCCCTGATAGAAATTCCAGCCTCCACGTCTACGTCTCCAACTCGGGGATCTCAGTAATCACTCAGCAACATTCCATCCCTATGGACAGGGGTGGGATCCCCCTGTCCCTGAATATCAACCCTAGCTGGGATTTTCCAGACGCAGAAAGGGTCATTCTAGGAACTTAGACACAAATTTGGCCCGTTTTGAAAACAAAATATGCAATAATCGACCGGACTGTATCTAGGTTTGCTCTTGCGATCCATCTCCTCTGCTGAAATCACTCTGAATTCTGTAGAGATGGAAATAAGTAGTATTTCGGGCTCACACGCTCCCCCTACTGGCTCCCTGCGAGCCGTTAATTAAAATTATTGTCGCCTGAACTTTTTCTAGCAAAACTCATGATTCATTTCAAAACGAAGGCAAAACTGCATGCTAGCCAGAAAGCAAGAGTGATCCCTAAACAAGCAAATAGAAGGCTTTGAGACTTGAAAATAGAGGATTTTACAGGAAGATGTGCAGATGCTTCTCTGGCTGTAACATTCGCTGTTTGAGGAAAAACAAGTTTGCGCAGCACCTGTCTGGATCAAAACATGGGATGAGATTTTCGGTACCTATCCAAACCTGCCTGCAATGATTCATCAGCAAGAACTCCCGCTCCGTAATGCCAAGCGAACACATAACGGCAGATCCTGGAAATAATTGTCACCTCCCGCCTTCGTTAAGATAGCACAGCAGGTCTGGAGCTCCTGGCAGCGCTTGGAAAGCTGCAGTTAAATTAATTATTTTGAGGGTAATCTGGAAAAATGACACAGCACTCCTTACTTTCTACACACATCTCTTCAACCTACCAAAGCCGCTAAAATTAGTTAATCTGTATAAAGGTTTCAGGCAAATGAAGGCGAATTTACAGCTGAACCACGAGGAAAACACAAACTGCTAATGTAAAAACCAGTCTAGTTTGGACTGTATGAAAAATAAGCCTGAAAACACAACTCAGAAACATCATTTCTGTATTTATATTTCCATCCAGCCTGATGACCATTTCTATGGCCAAACAGCCCAGAAAACCTGCTCAGGCAAAATAATTACAGGTAAAGCACGGAAACATCCTGGAGAAGGGTTTGCTAACAAAACTAGGAGGTACCCAAACACGTTGGGCAACTTCATTCCTGATTTTTTTAACAGACTGCATTGGATGCTTATTCGGTGTGGTTAGGATTAGTTGGTTTTTTTTTTTTTTAAATAAACTCTCTTCTTTGCAGAATGTAACCTGATGAATCCAAACAGCTGCTCCCAGCACAATTCCCACTAAACTGCTGCCCACACGGAGGAAACCGCAGTCCCCGCGGTGCCCACGTGTCAAGCAAACGCTGCCACAGGAAAGCGGCCCGCGGCGAGTGTCAGAGTCCGACCCGGCGCACGACTTCCTTGGCCGGGAAAGCCCTGGATCGCATCCACCTCCTCCAGCCCAGCCAGCAAAACAGGCGGCTCGGGAAGCAGGAAAATGTCATTTCCTACCGCTGCCCGGCTGGTGGGTGAGCCTCTGCCGCCGGCAGCAATTGGGCTGGGGGGGGTCAGAGCTTTTTCCTCCCCGGGAGCTCCTCTGGTCTCCAGGATTTTGAGCCTTCTTGCCTTCGGCAGGGTCTTTCCTGTGAAACTTGAGGGAATTCAGGATTTTTGAGACTCTTATCCTTCTGTTGAATCAGGCAGAAAGGGGCAATAGGATCAGGAATTAGCCTGGGAGGGAAAACAAACTACAAAAGCCTTGTTTCCCAAAAAACAACCCTGGCAAAGCCCGTCGAGAAGCTCCACACAGCTTCTTCAGAACATACCAGCACTTCAATAGACTTAAATCACCAGCGTCAATACCCCTGCTGCAACGCTGCCCATGTAAATTCGGCCATCTCTTGTTGCATCAAGCAGAAGGACAACCAGTCAAGAGTTAGGTTTCCAACCCCGCCGCAAAATTCAGGCTTTATGTTTGGCTTCAGGAACGAAGAATGAAGTTTTAGCGCTCAGGAAAACTAAGTTAAGCAAACACTAGGTCAAGGTCAGGGTTTACCAATGGGGCAACCTGTCGTTGCGCTCACATTCAAGCCTCTGGTTCCCCCCCAGCGACGTGGTCTTTGCCTTAGCACATGCATGTGAAGGAGGAAGGGTGTGAAAGAATTTCATTTTTGCAATAAAGAAAGTTATTCTGCAGCCTAAATTCACAAACCACAACACTCCTCTATTGACTAAGAAATATAAGTCCTGAGGAGCCCTGAGACACTTCATCTGAAGCAAAGACAAGCTCAAGGGTACCGACTTTCAGGCCAGAAAAAGAAGGATGCACTGGGAAAAGCCATGTATTAGTGTAGATGGGTAGCCAAGGTTTAATTTAAATCGATATCCACGGTTTCAGACGGACTGCTGACTTTGCAGCAGTGTGCTGATGCAATGTTTTTCTCTCTGCTAGCGAGCAGGGTACCAAGATATCTAATACCATCTCGACACAGACATTATCAGCGTACGAGCACTGCAAATGATGCTCTCCCTGAAGTTGTAACTCCTAGCAGATGAGCTGCTCGGCCGTAACACGTATTGCGTGTCTAACACACCGAAAGCGCGTTTTTGCGATGTCCACTCGTCTAATCGCATCAAATAAATTTGTATGCCACCTTCAAACTAGTTGGTGTAATCCCCGGTGCAAAGCCTTTGATGAAAGCTGCCAACTGTGGAGTTAACCATCTAGCATATATTGCCCAGGAGCAGGGCTGGATCACACCAAAGAGAATTTAAAGGCAGATTTGTTTGCTAAACAGCAATTGCAACAATATAGAAAATACGTTCTCTCTCTCAATGGTGGGAAAAAAAACAGAAAAAGTTTACATCAAAAGGGATACACCGGGCCAGAAAAGTCTCTGGCCACGTACCTGCCCAATGCAACCTTGAACACCTAAACACATTACAAAAGCACAGCATTGGCCTGGCTTTAAGCACCACAGTGGTAATTAACCCCATTTTATAGGTAAAGGAACAAAAGCACCGAGAAGCCAAGGTCAAGCAAGCCCTCAACAGCACTGGGATTATAATACCAGAGGTTTCTGGCTCCCTGACCCGCACCGAAGAAATGAGGCCACCGCCTCTCCCAAGTTAAGATGAATATGCAGATAGCGCCAAGAGCTCTGTTTTATTTTTGACGGGCGAGCTGGAAACAAAGATACGCTAATCAAAACATAAAAGCATGATGGAAAAGAATAAGATTTATGAAAAGCAAGCACAGAGCTTAAGCGCTTGCCTCGACACCCATGAGGAGGGCTTGAGCATATAAATTCAGAACGTGGCTGAATTAATCACCAGGGTTTTT
Organism: Stercorarius parasiticus; assembly: GCA_013396915.1. Classification (NCBI taxonomy): domain Eukaryota; kingdom Metazoa; phylum Chordata; class Aves; order Charadriiformes; family Stercorariidae; genus Stercorarius; species Stercorarius parasiticus. Next base: position 32,429 of record VWZL01000747.1, on the reverse strand, counting down.
CAGCAGAAGATATTAGCTAAGGAGGGCAAACACCCGCCAGTCTCTGCAAATATAAGACTACGTACCCCCTCATTGCGCTGCGCAATGCAGATGGAGAGAAGAACAGTGCCTACGGGTCCACGAGCACGAGAGGCATGTGTCGAAGGGCATCGCCAGAGCCTGGCAAAGAGGCAAACACGAGCTTCAAGGCGGGACTGACTCGGAGGCAGCGTGTCTTCTCCTTGCTGTCGTTAGCTCTGTGACCCACAGTCTAGACAGCGTCCCTTTGATTCCCTGTCAATATGGTGTTGGCAGCGAGCATTGGGAGAGCTCTTCTCCCAGCGCTAAAGCTTCTGCTAAACACATTTCTCCCATAAACCAGCATCTTGGTGGGGAAAAACCCCAACCAGCTCACAGCAAACAGTGGTGTCATTTAAAGTGAGCAACAGAGGATTCCTTTAAATCTTTCAGGAGGTAAAATGGATGGGAAGGGAAGGAGAAATACTTTCTTCTTCAGCGACATGAGCGTGGAAAACAGCCTGGAAGGTGGTGGCGATTGCAACCCTATTATTATAAAACGGGAAGGACTGCTGCACGTCCCCTCTGACACTCTAAGGCTTTAAATGACAAAGAAATCGGGCTGAATCCGCAGGGAAGACCCACACCCCTCGGCGTGAGGGGTGGCAAACGGCACCCACAACACCACCGAGGAGACCTTGCAAGCAACCGAGCCACCTACAGGAAAATATAACCCAGCAATTCCATTTAAAAATCGATTTCACGAGAGCTAGTTTGACCCACCCAACAGGCTGGATGAGTATTTGCTGCTGTTGCCACATATTTTGAGAGCTTGCCTTCCTTTTTATAAGACTTTTTTATTCCCCAGGTAGTGAGAAAGGCAACGCCTTGAGAAGCCAATGCATCACAAGTTTGGGATGTGTGATGGGAAGAGCAAGGGTTATCTTTCTATCCTATGCACCGTATCTTGAGCCTAGTTGTTTAGCCAGGCTTAAAAATACTAAATACTAAGAAAGAGAACACATAAATTAGAAGCCTAATCCACATTATGTTGAGAAGCAAATAAAAATTCAGGGAAATTGTGCTCATTTCAAATTCATACCTACTTCTTAACCAAAAATTCAGCTTCCTCCAGCAGCCCAAGGTCTCCCTTCGTTAAGATCCCAAACAAGGGCACCCCTTTCTAACTGATAAGCACAGCCTAGCATCATACCGAGCGGGGCAAACCACGTATTATCACATATTAGGAAACCCTGGGATTTCACAGCATCCAAGAATGAGGTTCAGAGGGGACAAAAGTGTCCCACATGTCCCCCCCCCCCAAGCTACAACGCGTGTGCGTGTCCCCAGAACAGCTCTGGGAGGTGTGCAGGAGCCCCCGGCAGCAGTTGCGACAAGGAAAGAAAACAGGCGGCCTAAAAACAAATGCAGGAAGAGCAGCAATTCAATCGGAGAGATTAAAGGTGGCTGCTCGACATAGGAATTGAACTAAGTAATTGCAGAATGGATGTGACAACAATGGTACAGGAGTAGCTGCTATTTGGTTTTGTTGTTTAAGGTGCTTTGGGCAGGCGCCTTCGCATGCTGGCAAAGGATCCAATGTGTAGCTGATACCGATGACAAGAAAAAACAGAGATTCACTGAAAATGTTTGACTTTTGCAGAGCAATGCTTTACTAACAGGCTTAGTACCCCCCCCCCCAAAAGCTCACCACAAGTGTAACTGCACCGAAGGGATTCATGATCCTTTGTTAAAGCAGAACTAAATCACTCATATTATTGCAGTACGATAAAAAGCCAGCCGTAAGAATTAATATGTGTCAGATTCCCCAATGTAAAAAAGTTTCGGGATGGACAGTTTCTTCCCACAGTCACCCCGACTTAACAACAAGATTTTTACATCTATGAACTTGCTTTTTATCTGGAAAACCCGAAATCGCTCAGCAAACCAGAGATGATTTTTTGCCCATTGAAATGTGTCAGACCGTACAGTCAGTAACGGCAAGAGCAAGAATTTCTGCAGCTTCACAGGGAGCTCTGCTTGTGCAGAACGTATACCACAAAATACAAATTTTGCTAAGGTTATAATGTATTTTTGGCAAAGATGTGAAGCATTCAGTGACAGCCTCTTGCTTTTACACCTCTGGTAGGAGGCAGCCCGGCAGCAAGACACCTCCTAACATCCTCCCTTCGCAACCGACTCAAATAAAAACAGTTTTTCACCAAACATGACTTGCTGTGGAGACCTGGGGTGTCCTTAAACACATCTCAGAGCACCAACGGGGCTGTCTCCGCCAATCTGAGGTTTGACAAGACCAGCAGCGGAAGGGAGCGTTACCACAGCACATCAATATTAACCTACTGAGAAGCCCCAAATAAATTCAAGTTGCTCTACCAACGTACCTTAAGCCCTCAAAAGCCCACGCTATCGCAAAATTTGTGCAAGCACAGAACAAAATAAGCCAGTCAAGCGTTTCAAAATGAGTCTGAAACGTATGAAGAGATAGAGCGTATCTCAGCTACAAATCACTGTTGCCTAAACTAAGTTAAGTAGGGGGGAAACCAACATTATAAGCCACAGATGTTTCAGTAGGTGTTCAGCTGGCAGAGATAAGTATCTTAAAAATTGCCATAGAAATGGGGAAGCGAATACAGTGCGCAGCACAATGCGACGTGAATTAACCAAAGCTCTAGGAGAACATTTGCAGCTCTTGAAATAGCAAGATCCTGAAGGCAAAGTCCACGTTTTCTGCATCTTGCTCAACACAAGCCACAGTTTTCAATGCGGCTGTGTCACCCTGCTCCCTTTTAATCTAAGCCACAAGCGAGTTCGAAATGGATCTTGACCTGAATTTCTAAGCTACATCAAAAAGCTGCATTAGCCGCTTGGCAGCACAGCCCAGATACCTTGATGCATCTCTTGGGAACGTCACCAACTGCAGACGGTCCCACTCAGGTCAGAAAATGCACTCCAAAAGGAGCTCTTACCTGCAGAAAGCACATTATCGGAGCCACCAGAGTCCTCTTTTCACAGGCTTTTATCCAGATTTGGACTGAATCCGAGCCTAGCTTTATAAGCCCCCGCAGACTTCCCCACGCAATGCTGCGTTTCAAAAGCCATGGGCTTGATGCTTATTTATGTTCAACCTTATGAAAATTTGTTAGGGCAAAGCCTGAATCAATGTTTTACAACAAAGCCTGCCATGACTAAATACACAGGGAAAAATAACTTCCCTCAGAGGCGCAGCTCTGTTTATACAGAGAGTGGGAAGCCTTTTCCAGCAACACTCGCTCACATCCTGTGGAAGTGGCTGGAATCGGCAGCGGGCGAAACAGGCTGCGTTGAAACCCATCGCCTTCTTGGAACCCTGAAAACAGAACTTTAAAAATCAGTCGTGTGCTGGGAACACACGGAGTACAGACCATCCCCATCCTCCCACTCCAAAGCTACAGCTGGTGTCACACCTTCTGTTAAACGTGAAAATTATATACATTAAATTTCCTGAAATTAAGGACAAGACAGTTGAACACATCCCTGCTATCCTTAGGAATGAACATCCCCCCTTCAGAAGGTGCCTGATGCAGCAGCTAGCAATACCAGTGGCTTGAAATCCCCAAGTCAAAGGTAACACGCATTCAACAGCAGCAATAAACCATCCCGATCTTTATACCAACCATAGGCAGGACAATACCATTTGCTCTGCGGGCGAGATTTCTTCTAGGGTTTCTCCGACACCCAAACACCGAGAAAATTTGAGTCCCAGAGACTAAAGGCTGTAGTAAACTGAAATTAAAATTTAAAATGACACAGACTGCCTTTAAAAGTCCACACGAATAAACCAGCAGAGCTCTGTACACCAGCACAATAATAAAACCGTACGGTGCCTTTCAAACCCAAGTGTTTCACTTGCCTCCTTGGAAAAAAATGCTGCTTGGGTGGAGCCACACGTCAGTTAAAACACCAGGTAACACAGCAGGAAAAACACGCACAAAACATCTTCGCTATGCGAAAACAACCGCTGGATGCGATTCTGCTTCTGCTAGAAGCATGCAGATACAAAAGCCCTGGTGAACAGGATTGTACCCCGATGCAGGGACAACTGTAATTTCTCCCTCTGCAAGAGAAGTGTCACCCTGCCTTGGAAATAGCCCGGAATCCCGCCCAGGATCTTGCTCTTTCCTCTCCCAGTTGTGACACCAGGGAAAGACTGACCCCAGTCAAACCTTAGGGACACAACCTAACGGAAAGCCACAGGTATTTGGCCTTTCTCTGGCATGAGCGGAAGGAAAAGGAAGGAGAGATGGTGGTGGGAACACTCAGGGCTACGGAAAGGAGGAAATAACAGCGAGTCCCTCTTAACTCTTGAATTAACGTTCATCTCAGAGATTTGGCTCTCTAGAAGGGCCAAGCCTGGTCTGTGACAACCGCGTTACAATATAAAGCAGTTTGTTAGGACACTGCAGTGTCATCTCTGATTTGGGGCTTCATGAGGCCACTTGCGAGGCAGCGGATCAATTCAGGCTTCGGGCTGCTACGCAACGGCAGGAGGTGGCTCCTTCGTTGAAGGGCAGGGTGGGTAAAGACATCGTTACACCCAGGTTACAAATTTAGGTCAGCGGCATCTCAAATGTAATTTATTTTAATTCACGTCCCCTTTAGTGAAGGGGAAGACTTCCAGCTGGTGACCTGCAGCATGAGCCAGTCTCACCAGTGATAAGTAAAGCCAATTTAATACAAACTACATCCCCGGTGATCAACTGGGTTATCTTACAAGCAGAACACAGCAGAACATAACAAATTGATTCACCGTACTGCAGACAAGCTTTTCAGTTTGCACTTCTCTTTTGTTCTTCCTCCCAGCATTAATTAGAGTTTAGATTATTAACAGCGAGATACCAACGCTCTGCTCCTGCTCTCCTGGCTCCTAAGAAATACCCTCCCCGATTTGAAAACCCGAACAGGCTTGAAGCAAGACACTTCACCCTGGAGAGGTTTGGGCAGCATCTTGCAGGCAGCATGAGATAATCCTCCCGAGTGAGACCTGTGCATCGAGGCGAGCCCCTGCAGTGTCTGCCCAGCCCAGCCCCGTTGTGCCAAAAAAATAGTAATAAAGACGCTACCAAACCACCGACAAGAGATTATCAGCGAAGACAATGGGGAGTAACACCCTAAATCCTAATAAATACCAAGCTCGCCACCACTACTGATTTAATACAAGGTGCTCAGGACCAAAACAAATATATATACACATACAATGAGCAGCACACGAGGCACGAACACAGATGTGAGTTGAGACGTGGAGTTATACAGAGAACAACTGGAGACTGAGCCTCACCTTTGTTTTTACACGTAGGAGACATGAGCCTTGGGGGGCAGCCACAGCCCCCCGCAGCCTCCTCACACCTGGCCCCCCCTCACTGCCAGCCTGTGCCTTGTCTCTGCCCAACCACACCACTGATTTTTGGGGCTAAACCTAGGGGCTTTTTTTTTGGGGGGGGGAGGCTTTGCCCACCCCGGCGCAGAGGAAGACCACGGGGCTGCCTTCGCCTTACCCCGCCCCGGGGCTGCCGCTGCCCTCGGCGGGCAGGGAAGGGGCCTCTCCCCCTCACAGAGCCGAGCAGCCCTCGGGGTGGTGGGGCTACAACACGCCGGAGGGGCTCTGCCCTCAGTAGGGACCCCCCCCAAAAAGAGGTAAGCAGGGGAAAAAAGAGAGGCTCAAGCCCCCAAATGGGTGGGTCCCCCAAGGCGAGGCCTGGCCCACCCTGAGGGGCCTGGCTTGCCGCCCCGCTCCCCAGGGAA
>VWZL01000747.1:0-24598 GCA_013396915.1 Stercorarius parasiticus | reverse complement strand
GGCTCTAAGGAGAAGGTGGCAGGGCGGCTCCCGTCTCCTCCCCGGCCGCCTCGCAGGCCCCGGCCGCCGCCCTTCTCCTCACGCCTCACGCTTTCCTGGGCTCATCGCCTCAGCCACCCCCCGGGGAGGCATGACTGGGGCCCGGGGACTCTCACTGCCCACAGGGTCAGGGCTTCCCTCGCTGCCCACCATGGCTCCGCCATGTCACTCTCTCTCCCCCGAGGCCTGGCTGCCTTCTGAGGCAGGGGATGAGGCCCATCAGGGAGAGGAGAGGGGATCTGTCTCCACCCCTGAAGGACAGTAGGTGCCAGTTTCACCACGGAGGTGAGGAAAGGAGGGAGCCCTTGGTGCTTCTGGAGCCCTTCCCCGCGTGGGTACGTATGTCTGGGCACACGGGGTCTGCATTTTGATGTGCTGCCGAGTTGTGGGGTGACATTATTCCTGTGGGGAAGGGGCAGAGGAAGACGCCACCATCCTCTCTGTCTTCTGCAGACTCGCATCTACCACAGAGGTTGCTGCTCAGCATCCTGGATGCTGTGCCATGCCAAATCGGATGCCCCAGTTGCCTTGTAGAGGGCTGGGATTACCTGAAAGGAGACATGGAATTCATCCACAAGCCTGTAAGTAACCCAGCGTTCACGTGTGTGTGTGTGTACGACCATTAAGATCACATTCCCAAAAGATCCATGATGCTCCCACATGGTTTTGTGGGATGCTCGGTTTTGAGCAGGAGCGCCATGGGCAGGAATGGGATTTCTTACAGCATGGGCAAAACCGGCAGGATGGAGGGAAACGTCCAAGAATAATGATGCTGGGAAGCTGAATGTGCTGCGGATCGAGCCAACAATGCCGGGCACTGCCTGCTGGAAAACACAGTTCCTGTTTCCTCCTGGAAAAAAAACCTGGAGGATGGGTCGGAACAGCCCAAGGTGGCTGTGCCCTTTCCTCCCACTCCTGTGAGCCCCATGCCACCCCGGGCAGGGGACGTTCGATCTCCCACCCTTCCGGGGTGCCAAAAAAGTGGAAATCCGAGGATATAAATCCCCCCTGAGTGCTGTACACCCCACTAACAGCCCCACTTTCGATACACAGCCCCCCAAAACTCGGCTGCGAGGGTGCCCGGCGGGTCCCTGCCCGGGTTTTGGGGTTGGCAGAGGAGGGGGGGCTGCGGAGGGGGTAAACCCCAGCGATTCGGTCAGGATTTCTCTGAGCTGGAGTAATTTTTTTTTTTTTTTTCCTAAGAAGCCCGTCGCCATCTGGTGGCAAGCTGCAGCTCCCAGGTAGCGTTTGGGGGAAAACTGAAGGACTTAAGGGCAGTTTCTCTAACTCCTTGTCTGAATGTTGGATTTATTTTTTATTTTTTTTAGGATGCTGGAAGCGGTGTTTTAATTTTGCAGCGAGCAAAAATTAAACGCAACCCTCACCCCCGATACCTTTGTATCGCACAAAACCCAGAGTAATACATTGGTGTGATGAATATCCTGGGTACAAAGGAGATAAACCTAATAAATTAGTTTTATTTTTTGGGAAATGTAGCTGTTTTTAAAGGTCGGAGCTGAAGTGGGCCCTGCTGCCCCTCCGGAAATTTCGGAGTAGCCAAGGGCTTAGATGAAAAGAGAGACAAATTGGGGAGATGGAAGAACACACAGACACCTCAAAGCCTGCAGGAGGGACGGTTGGGTTCGTGGACAAGATTTGCTAAAAACTGGGTGGGTGTTNGGTTGTTTTGGTCAAGACCCTCCAAATTAAGGAAAAATGTCCCAAAACTCGCCGAGCCGTTGGAGCATGGATCCCTCCGTGCTGCTGCCGCCCTTCCTGCCCTGCTGCGGCTTGGCCTGGGCTGTGAGAAGCAGAGAGTGTGTTTGNGGAGGCGGCCGACAGCGGGGTGAGGGTGGCTGCCTGGGGCGGCGTGGGCGGGCCGGGGGTCGGCGAGGGAAGAGGGGGAAGGCGGNGTGTGTGTGTGTGTGTGTGCGCTCGCAAGAGTGTGCCCCGCCCTCCGCGGGCCCTGCGGCCAGTCCTCCCGCCCGCCAGGGGGGGCGCTGCTCCCCCCCCCGCCGCCTGTAGCACATGGCCGCCCGCAGCGGNCGGAGCGCCTGCTAGGCCTCTTAAAGGGACCGCGGCCTCGCTCGGTGTGGGGGGCTGTGGTGCGGCCCCAGCCCCTCTCGCTCGCCTCCTCTGCATCCTCCGGGGTCGGAGCTGCCGCAGGGAGCTGCTTCCTGCCCATTCTTCCACCCCCGCTCTCTACTCGGTCTCCAAACCCGCCCCTCTCTGCTCCCCCCCGGCCCTGTGGGGCAGGGCGGCAGCGGGTGGTCAGTGCATGTCACAGCCGAGCCTGGAACAAAGCTCCTGCCGCCGGGGAGCATGCGGTAGGTGCCGGGAGGATGGCGGGTAGCTTGCTCCCTCTGCTGAGAGGCTCTGACAAAGCGTGCCTCCCCGGCGTCACGTTAGCCCTCGCAGGGCCTCTGGGGAGAGGCAGGTGGGCTGTGTCTTGTGGGATGTAGCAGGGGAGCTGGGGGTTCACATCAGAAGCCCGTTCTTCCCCTCACTTGAGATGAACGTGCTTCTTCATTAGGGCAAAACGTGGGGAGCTGTAGCATGGCCTAGCGCAGCTTCCAGTGTTGTAGTTTAAGTTCTTGCCTGCTTTTAGTAGCCAGCTCAATAGCTGAAGTTTTCATCACGTCTCTCATGCTGTGAGACTCTGAAGCACTTCTGCGTGTTGCGCTTGCAAAATAAAATCATTATTTTAGTAGGAGTGTGGGTGGGTGATCTGCGGGGTATTCACAACAGCATGACTAGAGAAAGGAAACCGTCTCTGCCAGTCGAACTCCTGTTTTAATAAGATCAGTGGATTCGTTGACAATTAGAGGGCAGAACAATGACTTGGTGAGAAGACCGAATTTGATTCTGGTCAGGAGATTGGGTTACGGCTGACCAGAAAGAGGGGAGCAAAATAGACCCTGTAACTCAATGCCCTCGCCAAGTGGCCTGGGAGATGCCAGTGTCAGGCTGGCAGTGTAAGTGAAGTGCTCGCCCTTTCCTCTTGCCAATGCCGTGAGACTGCAGTCATAGGAAGCCTCGCGCTGGGTGGCGGAGTTAATTCAGGCACTTGTTAAATCGTTCCATGAAGGGACATAGCTTGTGTCTCAGGAGCTGATGGCCTTGAGTAATGGTTTAAATTTGTAGGGTGCTCAAATCCCAGCCATTGGTTGTCTTTCCTCTTTGTCCTTTCAGCTTGTACCTTTTAGGTACACCTTTAGGAACACCTTTTAGGTGTTCTTTTAAAGCCCTTAGAAGGAAAAATCTCCATCACCTGTCCTTTCTCACACCCTTTTCCAGTCCAAACTGCTGAGAATTTGTGTTCGTAAACTCAGTGGTGCTTGTGCCTCAGAGCAGAGATGTTTCTTGAGGAGCTGCCACCACGCTTGCAGCTGCTTTTGCAGTTGTCGGGGTTTTGGATGTCTGCAAAAGCAGTTGGAGCAATGAGAAAAGCAAGCTGTCTGCAGCAGGAGTTCTTCTTACGTAAGAAAAGAGACAGGAGCTGCCTTCTGGCATCCATCATGGTTTAGAAAGGTCATTTTCAAACCCTGTCTGGCAGGAAGGAGACCCTCTGCTGCTGCTGGTGGCCGCAGGAAGTGAAAAAGCTAAGCAGGATGGAGCAGAGGAGAGTCCAACCTTGTTTTTCATGGACCAAATGGATGCCCAGGCAGTCAGGGACTGCATGCTCTCCGTGCTGCTACAGAAATCAAAGCTACCGGAGGTAGGCAGGTTGAGAAAAGAGGAAGAGAGGGCAGGAAGAGGCTCTGTTGTAGAGCAGGCAGTGTGATCGACTCACTGGTTAGCAGTTGAAAGAGACCTCAGGTGCATGTGCTGTTCTCTGCCTGAAACCCTGCTGCAGTCATCAAGCAGGGGAGCCTGGGAGCTGCCCCAGCCTTCTGTTGAAGGTGCGAGAGGAAAAATGACGCACAGGAAAGGCGTATGAGCTGGCCTGGTCCTGTCATCAAAGGGACTTTTTTTTTTTTGTCTTAAGGGATTTCCTTTATTTTCTTCTTCTACTTTTAGCTTATTTGGTGTGGGTCTGAGGCAGCACGAGACGGATCCCAATGTGAAGGTGTGAGACCTGGTAGTCATGGTCAGTGCTCAAGAGGAATATGCAATACAACGTAAGAGATGCCAAGGAGCAGCTTAAAATACATACTTTTCTCCTAATACTTTATGCAGTTGAAAACCAGAGTTAATTTTTAGACCCTTCAGCACATCTCTGAGGGAATAGTAGAGTTGTAGCAAGAGATCCATGGTGGGCTTCTGAGATACCTTGCCTGCTTCTCGGTGTGTAATTTTTTTAATAGTCCACTGCAAGGATGTTCTTTAGGACAGAAAGTACATCAAATTTGCAGTGCTGGACCTTTGTTGTGCGTGTAGGCTTTGGTGTTAGGCTGGAAATGGCTACTTGAGGTCTTAAAGAAGATGGTTCTCAGCAAGAGGCTGAGAATCTCAAGTTCCAGGCTGACCAGAGATGCTGTGGCCTCCTAGTTATAATGTCACTTCATTTATCTCTTGCAGGTCTGCCTTACAAAACAGGCAGCACTAAAATCTCATTAGGTTGAGGGAAAACCCCTGAAAAACCTGACACAGACTTCTGCTTTGGTTTGGTCAGTCAAGTAGCTGTAAAACAGATGCTCAAGGGTTTTTTTTGGTTGGGGTTTTTTTTTTTTTATGTCTTTAACATGGCTTCTGTTTGTCTTTTAGTCTTCTGTGTCAGAATTACCCAGTGCTTGCCAGGAAAAGGAGCAGCTCCCTGGGTACGTGCCATCCCCCGAGTGACCATATGCCAAGCAGGTGCCCTCTGTTCCGGCAGCTTCACCTGCCCCAGGAGTCCCACAGGCACGGCGGTGTTAATGCTGGTGCAGCAGAACTCCGCGGGACCTCTAGATCTGTTTTATCTAATTGCGATCTAATTAGATCTTCAAAATGGCTGTGAAATGGGGAGGTTTTGCTTGTCTTAGAGTTACAGATGAAAAACCAGTGTGTGAATGACGAGTGAGTTGTCTAAGTTATGAGTAAGGATTGAAGCGTGAGGCTTCAAAGACCCAGTTCGGGTTAGTAAACACTAATATGACTTAATGCATGGCTCGTTTTTCTTTCCTGTGGCCTAGCTGGCTTTAGGGAAGAGAGAAATCAGAGGGCTATTTGTGACACCCAAGTATATTTACCTGGTTAAACTAATAATTAAATATCAGGTAGGAAGCTGGGCTCCAAATCTGGAGCAGAAGCCCCATGTCCAGGGTCACAGGTAACTCTCAGCCCTGAATTGGCACTCCTCAGCTGGATTGATTGCTTATTCCTTCACTAACTAGAATTTGAGTGTTGTCTTAATTAGTAACTTAGCCTGTCCCTTGGTTAGACTGCGCCTCACTTCACCGATGGCCAGCAGAAAGGGAAATCCCCCATATCATCTGATTACTGGCCGCTTGGAAATTATGTGAGCAGCCGAATGTGGGTGACTGAACTTTGTCCCTCGTGTGTGGGGATGGGGATTGTCACCTGCTTGTGTTGCAGCGCTGGGTGAGGACCGTTCACCTGAGGCTTGCAAAAAAAACCCACTGGTTTCTATCATCTCTAAATTGGTTGATGTGCGAGTGGCAGAGAGGACTGCCCACCTTGGATTTCACCCTCCAGCAAGGCAGTGTGTTCACTGGTGTTAAAAGTTTTGGCTGGTGTTGCTTTGAGTTGCTAAATATGATCAAAGTACAGAGAAGTCAAAAGGGAGAAATTTCAGAGTGTAATGCTGTGGCCTTCAGACTGCTGACTACTTCTGTGATCAGAGGACAAATATAAGGGGTTTTGGTGTGCAAGAATTGTACCCTGGAGGAAACTCAGGAGGATAACTGCTGATTTTTGATGTCGGGGCTGTGAGGATGGGTTTTGATTTTTCGTAAAACATTTCCTAAATATTTGCTTTATGTGTTTGTAATTGGTCAAAAAAAAAAATAAATCTTGAAACTGGGAAATGAAAGTTTCTGATCCCACTGCTCAGCATTGCGTAGGCAGAGGCAGTTTGTTTGATAAGAAAAGCGGTGTTGGTAGGTTGGGAATGAACAGGTACCTTAATATGGTGAAGTGAGGATTGGGCTTGGGATATTGCTGTGAGTCCTGCCTGGCCCTCGGGTCATTTGGGAGCGGGCTCTGTTTGGTACCTGCTCTCACAGACCTTGATGAGCATCTGGATGTGCTGACTGACCCCCATGCAGGGACGTGGGTGCAGAATGCAAGGGTGATCCTCTGGATTAAGAGATGTTTCAATGCCTTTGCAAAGTAGCATGCAGAAGGCTTTTGCTAGATTTTAGCCCCTTTTTCTTGTAGATTGGTAAGGGATGTAAATATATTCCTGATCTGGATCTCCAAGGAGTGTCTGTGCGACCTGTCTGCCGCAGTGGGTGCGAAGGGTGGGGAGGGAGAAGGAGCTGCAGCCCTCCCAAATGCTTCCCCCCTTGCTCTGTAACGTATCTGTGCTGGGAATACCGTGTGGCGCCTGCCAGGCTTGTTCCCAAAAATACTCTCGTGTCTTGTTTCTCAATATTCTAGCTGCCGAGAAGTGTTATCTATCTACCTATGGAAGATGTAAACACCAGCACAGCTTAAAATCATCCTGTGGCTTTCTTGGGTATAGTCCACTGCCAGGATTTAACGTAAGCAGAATAACTTGGAGAATTAATTAATGGAGCAGCCTGATTCTCAATAGCCTCAGGAATTGGAATATTCCAGTGATTAATAGAAGATTAATTTATCTTCAGAGGAAGGAAGTAGGTAGCTAACAAGGAGTCAGCTTGGAGATAGTTTGGGATTATCTACTTCTGCTCTTACTTGACGGTGTTTTCGGTGAAGCAGAGTCAGATATCTGCAGCTGTAAGCTACCCATGAACAGCTTTGGTAACCTCAGATGTTAAAACTTACTTTTTTTTTTTTTTTCCTAAATAAGAGACTGTTAACTGGGCCTTGAAGTTTATCTCCCATCCTTTAGAAAGTGCTAGAGTATCTGCTTTTAATAAGCAGAAGAGGCTTTGTTTTTAGCTTTGGCGTGGGAGGATGCAACTCTAGCCTAAATTCACTCTTTCTGGGTTTGATCTTACACATTATTTGAGTGAGCAAGGGTAGAAGGTGGTGTTCAGGAGTAATCTCCAGTAAATACATTAAAGAATGTGGTTAATGGCTTTCTAGAGCTGCATATTTGAAATTTTATCAAATTTCTAGGAGAGCTCAGCTTCCTTTATTGGGGACAATCCTGTGCTCTGGCAGGAGGGCTGGTAGGTATCTCCTGATTTATGCAAAGTAACCTGATTTTGGAGGTAGAGGAGGAGATACCCTCCTAGCGTAAGGGATTTGTAGAAAGCCCAAGTCTCTGCCTTCCTTTAAGCATTCAGTCATGGTTACTCACTAAACTTGAAATAAAAAATAGCCAGAAGTTATCTTGTTATTCCTTTCCCCCGTATCAGCAGAGGTTGGAGCTGCTGTTATTTAGTCTAAATAGAGAGTCTTTGCTGGCAACGATGTGCAGGATAATTCTTTGTATGTGTCTGATGCAGTACACGTATTACAACAAAGTTCTTTAGGCAACAGCTCTGGCTGACTGTGGCCTCTCCCTGCTTTGCAATACACTGGAGAACCGGGTTTGCTTGGGAGTGTGCCTAGACCCCATGTGAAACCATGATCCGTAGGAGCTGACCTCTGTAGGGGCATCCCTTCCTGAAGGGCACGTTTCTGGGGTGTCAGGGGGGAGCATCTATCTCCAACTTGCCAATAACACTGCAAAATTATCAGTTATGTGGATGGGATTATTATTTAGGGTGGACAGAGCATAGGAGTGCCGAATCTAAGTGGTGGGTTTGTGTCTTGGTGTTTGTGTCTGACTCGTTTTCCAAGAGGTATTTTATCAATCCTTTTATGCATTGCTGTTTTTCTCAGGGCTAAAGGGTAGGAAGAATGGCTGTGATGGGGCTGGAGTTCAGTTTCCATTACATCCTCATCTGCAAATGCAGCTTAAATGTCAAAGAACAGTGTCTTCTTCATGCTGTTTGTTTGGGTCCTTTTTAGTATCTAGACATAATAGCACTAAAAATAGTTTGTTGAGATTCTTTACTAATCTTTGGGGAGGGTGTTTTGAAGGGGCGTGTAAACGGGGCTTAGTTTTTGGTTATATAAATAAGTTTGTTTGGGAAATGAAAGCTAGGAGAGCCTCAAGAAGATTAATAACTGGTTTTTGTATGGTGTGACATGCCCAGCTACTGGGTATGTGCAGCATGATGTCCTCGAATGCCAAGTCTAATTGCCTCTCCTGTGAGCTCGTGCCTTTGAGTTGTTGTAGTGCTTCTGGCGCTTGCCCTGTAAGTCAGGTCCTAATTTTATCTTATTACCCACACAGCTTGGTGACAATGTGACATAGCAGTGGAAAGGGAATGACATCAGCAGACAAACAGATTTCTGCAGAGCAGTGGCAGGGATTTTTTATTTTTTTTTAAATTAAGAATGAGCCCTGTCAAGGTGTTTCTGCTTCTCAAGCTTGTAAATTCGTACAGTGTGAGCCCGGTCACAAACTGCTAATTTCCTGGGTTGGCTTTGCAGGGTGACTAAGGGCTGCCCATTTGAATTGGCAATGCTCTCCGCGTCCGAACGCCTCCGTACCTACAACTCCAAACATAATAGTATTAAACATCAAGAGTTTGCAGCGCTGTGTCTTTTGCTGAGAAAAGACAGGGTCAATCCCTGCATTTAAAAGCAAACACAACAATTTCTAACACATCAAGAGGTGTGTGTGAGGTGGGGAGCTGCTTTTTTACACTAGACATCCACTTTGAACACAAAGGAAGACTTTTTCTACCGCAAAGTTCAGTGCCAGTTCTGGAGGCAGCTGGAATCCCCTCAGCAGCGCTGGAATTATGAGGATCGTGTAAGACTAACAGTTGTTTGGATGGGGTGAGAGTGATACGTGTATATTTGATGGGGATGATTGTTTTATATTATTCTGCCAGGATTTCTACGTGTGGAGGAAGCCTCTTGTTTTGGAGAGTACACAGTGGTTCTAACAGCTGCTGATATAATAACTTAGAGGATATTTTAGCTGCCTGTTGCTTTGCTGCTTGGCGAGGAGCTCTCCAGGCACGGACCAACTGTCAAGCCTGCGTGTGGTGGCTTATGAACCAGGATCATGTGCATTCGCTTAGTAACTACTGGCAATTGTGGAGGCAAAAATACCGAGTATTTTGCAAGAAGTGGCCTGCACAGGAGTAGGAGGGAGCAAAACTGGACTGTAAAGGGCTCGTTTGGGGAGAACCATCACGATGGCAGGGTTGGAAGGATTCCTTCGAGTAAGTTTGCATGTGTTGAGCAAATTAAAGAGCAAATTGTTTGGTTTTTTTTTTTTTTCTGGTAGGGGAAGCTGCAGGTTCTGGCGTCAGAGGATGCAGTCGGAGGAAGCTTGGCGCGTGTGAGGGCGTGAAGAGCTGCCCAGCAGGGCTTGGTGTGACAGTCATGTTAATCAGCATGCTTTTCAGGTGCTGAGGTCAAACTGACGCTTTGCAATTACAGGATCTGTAGTCCGATGTACAGACTGTGACTTTAGGCCTGGGACTGACCTGCAAAGCTACTAGGAATGTAGAAATGTGGCTTTTGTCAAAGCCATCTCTCCTCTGCCAGGAAGGAGAGAGGGGAGAGCAGAACAGAGGCTTCCTCGTGGCTACCATGTGGCTTGTCATACTTTTGTGCCCCATGGTCCTCGCCGTGGGCTGTCAAGCTTGTCTGATGTAGCTGGGTGGTTCAGCGCCAGGCTTCTGATTCGCAGGTGACTCCTGTACGGAGCCAAACTGTATGGAGTTCACAGAGTCACTGTACGGCACCAAACACTAAGCGAAATGAGTTTTTTTCCCCCCTTTCTGCCCTATCTTCCTGATGTCCCTCTCCCCCACGCACTGAAGTATTTAATAAGGGGTATTTAAGGAAGCTTCCTCCCAGTCCACAGCTTCCAGGAGGCCCTGGGGAAGTGTGGTTAACTTTCTGAGTTTGAAAAAGTATTTGAAAGACTCTTCTATAGCCGGATATAACCTCTTCTGGTGTGATGCGGGCAGATGAGCTAACTCCTTCCCCTTAATTGGACTTTCATTGTTTGCTGCCAGCCGCTCTACATCATCTCCATCCTTGGCGGGATATCCGTTTCCCTCCTGCCTGTTCCCGGCTGGCTGTTCCTCCATCTTTGTGGGCAGGAGGCAGCTGATGCACATTTTTCTCCGTCCTCCTGAGCAGCATTGGGATGGGATTTTCCTCCCAGTCCTCTTGAAGAGGAAGGAAACTGCAGGTGTGCCTTCAGTGGGAGGTTCTAGCAGTGACCTGGCCTTCAGCTCAGTGCCACATGAAGCCCCTGGCTGGTTTTGTCCTTAAAAATCACCCATCGCCTCCCAGTACAGAGTTTGGTAGGAAATTCAACCTCCCGACCCCTGTTTATCTTCCCAAAATGGTTTATAACTATTCCCTTCTAGATGGAGGCTGCTGTGGGCTGTTGGCCTGTGTAGCTGTGTGACCAAGAGCAAGCACCGTGGTCTGGCATCTTGTAGCAACTTGTGTTCATTCCCTGCTTATTGGGGCATCGGGGAATTACTGTGCAAACCAGTTTATTTACCGGGTTGCGCCTGCTGCGGTTTTTGACAGCAGGGTAGGCTCTGCTGGCAGCGAGCTTTCAGTGTAGTTAAGCAAACCGGCCTGAAAAGTAGAGCAGCTACATCCTGCCAGAAGCTTGGAATTTCCTTCAGTATTGCCAGTTATCGGCTGGCAAAACTAGGACACTCTCAGGTAGTTTTTGGGGTTTTTTTTGTTCTTCATTGATGATTAAATAAAACACATCGCTGTTTCAGAGGCTCTTTTAATAGCATCGGCAGTTGTGAGAAGCTAAAGATAGCAGCGAGGTTGGAGAAGGTTACCTAAAGAGAGATTGGGACTGAAAACTGGCTTTATTTCTCTATTTAGCAAGATTTCTCTGCATAATTGCTCCCATTGCAAAACGTAAACACCTTTGCTAAGGTAGGTGCGAGCCTTGGACAGAAGTTGACATGTTTAAAGCCATGCTCTTTTGGTGTTCAGGGGTGATTAACGTGCCTTTCCGCCGATTGATGACTCGGCAGCTATGTTGCAAACGGAAGGAGAAGTGCAATAAGGCTCTGCTCTGCCCTGACGAGTCCTTGGGTGCATGTCGGGCAGGGCAGGGAGGGTTTTTTGTGAAGGAGGGTTATTGCGGCAAGCAGCAGGAATGCGGACCTGCCGGCTAGTCCTCTGAAAGGCTGCAGGCTCTGGGGCTGAGCTGCCCCGCTGAAATCAAGCATGTAGACTGATGTGAATAGCCCCGGCTGGCTGTTGCTGCTGCTCCTCTGCCTGAGAGGTCTGGCGCCGGCTCCTGCTAGGATCTGGGAATACCTTCCTGCGTATTCCCATGGCTCTTTACCCTGAAGAGAGCTTTCTTGCCAAGTGAAGTCCTTAAAATGAAAGATGAGCGCCTCGCAGCTGCCCTCTCACCGCGATATGCAAAATCCACAGCCTGCTGTAGGTGTATTAATGGCTACGGTGGAACATAGGTGGTGGCTTTGCTTTTCTCTGCCTCTTGATTTGCAAGTCATCCTCAGATGGAGATGCACGCTCTCTCTGCCCCCTTTATAGTGTCACTGTACAGAAGAGTGACATGAAATGTGTGTGCAGACGTGCTCAAACTCCCATCTCCAAGACGAGCCTTCAGGTTTTTATTTTTATCTCCTTCTTTTGTAGGAAATAGACAGACGGTTGGAAAAGAAGCTGAAGATCACACAGAAGGAAAGGTAATGATGCTGTGCGGTTTGGAAAAAAAACTTATTTTCCTGTGGTACCCTTGGACATCGAAGGCCTGGGGAGCGGGAACAGTGGGGAAAGAGCTTCAAGCTGAGCAAAGCGCGCTGGGTTTGAGTTCAGAAATAGGGAATATCTGTAATCATGCCACTAGATGGCCCTTGTGATACGTAGCAGGGTAGCGGAAAGCTTCTTGAGAGTGATTTTATTTCAGAGCCGGGTCTTCCAGACTGGATGTAGCTACAGCTATGGGGAAGCCATTTAAGAAAAAGACACTCAAAGGAAGAAATGGGTGAGTCAGGTAATCCCAACTCATGGCCCTAAATTGGCTTGCCGTGTCTTGCGTCAGTAGGACTTTCTTTTCCTGCTTACTTTGGGTTGGGGCGGGGGGTGTGTGTGTCATTGTCTTCTAGAAGAAATATTTCTAATCACTTCTGACAAGTCTTCTATTGTTTGTTTTTTTTTTCTCCTTTGATTCTTAGTAGGCCACTTAAAGAGTCATGGTATTGCTTCTCTGGGATTTACGCTTAGAGAAGGGACCATTAAAAAAAATGCAAATGGTGAGACAGGGGACAAGGCTGGCTCTGAGAGGTGAAATGGCAGGGTTGGAGCAGAAAGCTGGGTATCCTGGCTAGGGGAGCCCTAAAAGTCCTTGCAGGGAATGGAATCAAGGTGCTTATACCGGTATCTTTGAATAGAAGTGCTAAAAATTCTGCCCAGTGTCTGCTTCCCTTCCCTTCGGTCGAGTTTAAAGATGCCGAACGCAGCAGGGACTGGTTTTCTGTCCCTTACTGAGCTGATCTCCTGCAAACCTGCCTGCCACTCTAATTCAGGGTTACAAATGTAACGAGGTCTTTAATTATTACAGGCTGCCTTCTTAATCATGAGAATGACATCTGACTGGGAGGAATTCACATGCAGAGTGAAAAACATACTTGCCGTAGAAAACAAGTACCAACTGATTTCTTTTTTTTTTTTTTTCTTTTAAACAGTAGAAAGTCAAAATCTCCTCCTAAAGTGCCGATTGTGATTCAGGATGACAGCCTTCCTGCGGGTCCTCCCCCGCAGATCCGCATCTTGAAGAGGCCGACGACCAACGGCGTGCTCAGCAATCCCAACTCCGCCAGCAGACCGGCCTTCCCCGTGAAGTCTTTGGCGCAGCGGGAAGCGGAGTACGCGGAAGCCAGGAAACGAATATTGGGCAGTGCGAGCCCCGAAGAGGAGCAGGAGAAGCCCATCCTCGATAGGTGAGAGCAGCATTTCATGCTTCACCTGCACTCCTCGCAAACACCTGCCCATCAGGAGGAGGGGGATGAGCACCTTGAAGAGTCAAGTGAGGCCAGCAAGGAGAAAGGAGCGCTTTGTTAGTGAGCAGGGCATCATAAATCTCAAATTTATTGGGGTTAAGAGAAGCACAAGTGCTTGATAAGGCTGTAATAGTTCTCTTAGACCCTTGAAAGAGCATGCTGGGAGTTTAGAGAGGAGTACGACAACCAGAGTTATCCTGGTGGAGATAACTGTTTGTTTTAATTGGGAGAGGTAGTTAAGCGTTCGAAAAAGGAGTTTCAGTGAATTTCTGTGACTGTAATGGCTTTGGTTTGGCAAGCTCTTGCTTCTTAGTCTGTATTTCTACTGCTGCCTTGACTTTTCCCTGAGGTTTTTTTGACTCGACTCGACTTTTCCCTGAGGTTTTTTTGACTTGACTTTTCCCGAGGCTTTTGATTTAAGGGAGCTGCCACGTGCAGATGGGAGCGTGGAACTTAAGCACTCTTAAATGAACACAGGTTATTTGATGGCACCATGCTCTTCCTGTAGTTTCAGCGTGGGTCTTGGCTACTTGGGAATAAGACTCCCAAATCTTTGGAAAGAAATGAAGTCCTAGTTTGATATTTTTCTTTTTTTTCTTTTTTTTTTTTTCATTTTTAAACGACAACAGCCTCTGCTCTCCTTTCTCCTGGCAGGCCGCCGAGGCTCTCCCAGCCGGAAGACACCAGACAGCCCAACAATGTGATCAGGCAGCCCCTGGGTCCCGATGGCTCACAAGGCTTCAAACAGCGCAGATAAACACGGGCGGGAGATGCTGCTGCAGAAGGCAGGGTCCGCCGCCACGGGTCGCGCTGCCGGGACGGACAAACGGACTCGAGCAAAGGGAACTACCTGGTTTATTTGCACTGTGATTCCCCCTTTGCTCTGCCCACTGTGACCTTCAACCCCACGCACTGTGACCTCCCCTCTCCACCCACTGTGACCGAGAAGGGCTGTCCCCAAGTCGCTGGAAAAGGAAAATGGGGACAACGAGGGGAGGGGAGGGGTGTGTAAAGGACTTGGACGGGTGCAGGGAGTCGTGTGTGTGCCACTTGGGTTGAAGCTAGTGCCAGCAATAATGTTTGTTGTACTCGTAACCTGGGATTTAAGGAAAAAGAAAAAATGGGAAGCCTCCCCAGACGCGCATGTTGTCCTCATCACTTTAAGAGCAAGTTCTGTTTCAAAGGATCTCCTTTTATTATTTTTTTTTTTCCTGTTTGTTTTCTGTATATCGGATCAATGGAGTGCATGGGAAGGGTTTTAACTGTTTTGTTTTAATTGAGAGAAGGTAGTTAAGCATTCGAAAAAGGAGTTTCGATGAATTTCTGCGACTTTAGTAGTTCAGGTTTGGCAAGCTCTTGCTTCTTGGTCTCTATTTCTCCTGCTGCCAAGCACCTGGAAGCGGATTCCTGGATACCTGGCCTTTCCAATCGCCTTGGGAGCTGGCGGAGTCTGCCAACCTAGTTTACGTCTTGCACCTGTTAAAGCTTGGCTATGGAAGAAAAGCTTAAAATACACCTTTTTTTTTTGGTTTTTTTTTTCCTTTTTATATTTGGGGAGAAGGGAATGTAGACGGATCCCATGAAAATGCCTGCTGCCTGCCCACTGCTTGTGGCAGAGAGCGCCCAGGCGGCGAAGAATCGGGGCTCCGTTGCGAGGAGAATAACTGGCACCACTCCGCTCCGTGGAATAAATGGGTGGCGAGGAGCCCTGCTCCATACGGCCTGAGCTTGCCGAGGGGGAGTGGGGACATCCCGAGGGTCCCATCCTGAGCGGCGAAGGCTCTTGGTCCTGTCTCTCGCTCACGGTACGAGCTGCGTTGCCTCCCAAAACTGCAGATGTCGGGAACAAAACCGGAGTTGGATAAAGCCTGGATGATTTCCCCGCTCCGTCTTCCCAGCAGCAGCAAGGCTTCGGCGAAGGGATTTTTCCTCCTCTGGCTCCTGGGAAGAGGATGGGGAGGCTGGTGGTCCGCAGGAAGGCGGATGTTCCCCCCGGATGAAGCTGACCTACCTTAATATCGCTTAATATCGAGGGATTAGATGAACACTAAACTCTCCCCTCGGAGGGGACGGTACCTAGAAAACAGTTTCTGGTTGTCGGCGGATTATTCTGTATGGGTGCAGCCCTCCTGCCGCTTCGTGCTCAGTAGGTTCAAGGGTAAACGAGCAAATCTTAATTAAGCCTTCTATCCGAAGGGAAGCGACCGTACAAAAAGACGTGTATGGAAATATAGCTTAAAAAAACAAAACAAAAACGGTAAAATAAAACTACCTGTGTATAAAAAGAATCTGCTAGAGCGTTAATTAGCTGATTAAAGCTGATTAAAACACCGAGGACAGTGGCGAGGTGGGGATGGGCGGGCAGACGTCCCCCGTGTGTCCCCAACTGCTGGTGCTTTTTGGGTTTTTTTTTTTTAATATTTATCCCCACCCAGGATGAGTCCCCGGGAGGGAGTGGGAGGGGAGAAGGACATCAGCAATAACCGTAGTCACCACGCCTTTCCTTAATTATTACTAAAAATAGCTTTTAATGGCCAAAAAAACCCCCCATTCACCCAATTTGTGGTGTAGCTGGCCAGTGTTAAAGCTGCCGCCTCCTCCAACACTGAAATCTTTGTCTCCGGCACCAAAATCTCCAGTTGTGGCACCGAATTTTCCTTCTCTGGCACCAAAATGTTCATTTCTGGCACCGAAATCTCCGTCTCTGGCATCGGAATCTCCTGGCTCCTCCAGCCCGGTGACCAGGACACGTCCCGCCTGCGGGCAGGGCTCGGCGGCGTTCCTGCCCTTCGTCCCGGGAAGGTGGAGGATAAACACGGTACAGCGTGTTTTCACCCCAAAATGTGCGCCGAAAAGAAAACGTTTTATAAATTGTATTTTAAATAAATGTCTTTAAACTTTTAATGACTTTTTTTATTTTCTCCTTTATCCCCCTTTCTTGCAGGGGCTGCTGCAAGAGGGACATTTCAGTGGCAGCCTAAGCTCCCAGGGCAAGTAGATCCTTAAAAAAATTCGTCAGGAAGGTAAAATCTGGGAGGGTTCAGCCATATTTGTGCCAGTATTTACCCAAAAAAGTGGGAATTTTGCCCTGTTTTTAGGCTCGCTGGGGAGATGTGGCCCAAAGAGGGTGGGAAATGGCAGCGCTTGGAGGGAAGATGTGGCTTCCAAACTCGGGCGTGAGCTGTGCCCGTGTTGCCTCTGATCATGGAGGATAAAAGAAGCGATGTTTAACTTATTTGATTTATTTTATTGATTTTTTTGGCGGTGTACTGGTGTCTCTCCCCGCTGGGCGCTGTCGGAATGCCCTGGCCAAGGCGAGAAGGGCTCAGGGTAGGTTTGAAGCTCCACAATCACTGACTCACTTTTAATTCTTATTTTTAATAATTTTTTAACGTGAAATTGGTATAAAAATGTGACTTTCAGTGGGACTGGGAGCCGCTGAGCGGGGAGGCAAGCTGCGGCAGCGGGGCTTCCCGCCCGCCAGGGGGCGCTGCAGCGGCGGCGGGTGCGGAAGCGCCTCGCTCCCCTTGGCGCCGCCGGGTGGAACGGGGCGTTACCATAGAGGCGGGACGGAGNGGGTTACGTGGCGGCTGTCCCCTCCCTCTCTTCCCCCCTCTCTCCCTCCCTCCTCCCCTCTCTCCCCCCCTCTCTCGCCATAGGCTGTCTGCCCCTCCTGTCATGGGTCTCTGTGGGGTTTGCCCCCCTCCCCGTGGGGACCCCTCCCTATAAGGTACAGGGAACCTGCCCCTCGCTGTGGGGCAGCCAGGCCCGCAACCTATGAGGTATCTCTGCTCCATATCCCGGCCCCCAGCGGGGTATCTCCATCCCCCCATGTGTTTTGGGGCTCCTCAGTCCTCAGCCTGGACTAAAGGCTGCCCTGGTAGAGCCAGGCTGCAGCCATCGCAGCTCAGCACCACCGAGAAACCGCTTTCGAGTTGGAGATCCTGTGGAAGGGGAAGCGAAACCTCTTATGCAGTTCTTGCCCGGGCCCCACTGGGACCTGACGCCCGGTTTTGCAGGGGCCCAGCTGGTTTGGAGGGAAATGACTGATGTCGTGACAAATCCACCTCCTTCCGCAGTGAGCGTGGGTGCAAGCGGGTTCTCGTTTGTGCTGCTTCGGTGCTGTTGATGAGGGGAGTTTGGCAGACATGCTCTGTGACATGTTATGGGGACATTAAAATAGGTTGGTGGTGTTGCCTGGGACGTGAGAGGCACCTCAGATGTTGGTCGCCATTTCTTCTTTCTCCAGAGCTGCAGAGTGGCAGCTGGACCAGCCGGCGTGGAGCGGCAGGCTGCGGATCACCGCCAAGGGCAAGATCGCATACATCAAGCTAGAAGACAAGACCTCAGGTAAGAAAGGGGGAAGGCGACATCTCCGCACCCCTTTGTGGGGAAGGAACATGACGTAGAGATGCTACGCCCCGGTGTTAACCCACTTCCATTTCTCTTTTTCAGGAGAACTTTTTGCCCAGGCGCCAGTGGAGCAGTTCCCTGGCATCGCTGTGGAGAGTGTGACAGACTCCAGCAGATATTTTGTCATCCGGATTGAAGATGGGAATGGTACGTCGCATTATGTGGGGAACAGATCGGGGGAATCACCTCAGAAAGCTTTCAGTGCCCTCGCTGCTCTTGTTTGTGAAAGACTCTTGCTTTCAAGGGCTAAATATTCCCTGCATACGGTGGCAAAGGGATGAATTGTCTCAGTCCTACATGCCAGCCGCACTCTGTCCTTCACCGGGAATAAAACCAGTTTAATTTTGCTGCTTGATGTTAGCATGAGGACGCCTCTGTGTGAAAAATCGTCACCATGATGCCAACCTCTGCTTTGACTTGCTTACATTAATTTAAAAGCAGGTTTTACTAAGCCTGAATGTGCAACCAACAAGCTAAAGGTATCTCCAGGCCCATAGCTCAGTCTCCGGAGTCAAAGGTCCAGCTGGAGGAGGCAGAGGGCACGGTGGTGTGTGGGATGGGGTATCCCCTCCCTCTTCCTCTGCCTCTTTGTGGCTCCAGCCCTTCCTTACTCTTCCTCCTTCTCCAGGCCGCCGAGCTTTCATCGGAGTCGGCTTTGTCGACCGAGGGGATGCTTTTGACTTCAACGTGGCTCTCCAAGACCATTTTAAGTGAGTTTGTGCCTCTCCCTGTGTCCCCTCAGCTCAGCTCTTTTTGCTGGTGTCTGCCAGAAACGGAGGGGAAGAGGAAGCTGTCAGCTCCTGTCGTGCTTGAGTGGGCAAGCGTGTTATAAAGAGGTGGAAGCGCCTGTTGTTCTGCGCAGCCTTTGTGCAGGCAGTTCTCCCTCTCTCAAGTATTTCCCGGCAGGCTCCCAAACTGGGCTTCCCAGTCTAAAATTGGCCAAATTCCCTAATTCCTTTCCTACTCTTCACATGCCACCAGTAAGGGGCTGCTCCTGAGGGAGTGGGACGCTGCTCCAGCTGCTGGGAGATAGTGGGGCTTTGGGGCAGGATGGGATGTGCTGCTGGCCGGAGGATCCATGCGGCTCGAGCCGTTGACGGGAATCATTCCCCTGGTGCTGCCCGTAGCACCTTGCTCTGGCTGGTGAGGTCTCCGATCACATCCAGCACCTTTGAAGAGCTGCTTTTGGGCAGAGGGGATGATCTGGAGCAGGATTTGTCCGGGAGAGCCTCAGGCTGGTGGTTGACGTGTCCTTTTCTGCCTATTTAATTCCTGCAGATGGGTGAGGCAGCAGAGTGAGCTGGCCAAACAGGCCGAGAACCCTGATCAGGGACCCAAACTGGATCTGGGCTTCAAGGAGGGGCAAACCATCAAACTCAACATTGCGGTGAGGGGCTTTTCCAGCTAAATCTGCCCCCGACGTTTCCCTTGGGGTTGGCGCAAGAGGAAGCAGCGGCTTCTCCCCAAAATCCCCGTGCAGGGGGAAGCCCAGTGCAGAGCCCTTTGTGATAGCGCCACGTGCAGTGGTTTGCAGAGGGGGTGCATTAGCATTCCCAGTTACAGATCCAGGTCTGGGAGTTCGTGGTGGGGGTTTGCGGGTAAAAAGCATCCTTATTTTGATGCCTCTTGCTCCTCTGACAGTGGGATGTCGCAGCACAGCAGGATGTTTTCCCCAGAATAAAGCAATTTGGTTTCGTGTGAGCCGTGCCTGGGAGAAATCACTCTCCGGCTCTGGATTTAAGTGTGATACCACCCCAGCTTCCCTCTCTTCTTTCAGAACATGAAGAAAAAGGAAGGAACAACAGGGAACACCAGACCGCGTCCTGCAGGTCTTGGGGGCCTGAGCTTGCTCCCACCACCTCCTGGAGGAAAATCTTCCGCTCCGGTTTGTCCTTCCGGAGAGCGGCCGTCTTCGCTCTCCACACCTGCCCAGCTCCCAGGCACCCCCATCACAGGTCCGTGGTCACGCAGCGACGACTAAAGCTCCTTAGATTCAGTTTTATCCATCCAAGTTGGGAAAAGAGTGGGGGGAATCTGGGAATAAGAGTGGGAAATAACTCCTGATGTTTGTTTTCTCTCTTCCCGACTTTCCTGGCTGCTGACAGACTCCCTCTTGGCCTGGCCACAGCCTGCTGCTGCTCCCTCTGCTGCCGCCGCAGATGTCTGGGGAGACTTTGCCAAAGCTTCGGGGTGAGGCCGTGTGGGGTTTGTGTGTGGCACGGGTGATCCCCACAGCGATAAAACGCCCCCATCTGAACCAAATCCCACTGTTTTTGCTGAGGGTGGGGGCATGGCTCCATCTGAACACCCCTTTGGGATTTAAAAGCGGCTCTGACAGCGTGTATCCCAAATTCCCCTGGTTCAGAGCAGCTCCGTGGACGCTGCCTTCCTCTTCCTCCCAGCACCAGTGCCATACAGCGGGGAGAGCTTTGGGACGACTCCGGGGGACGCATTTCTGGGCCCCTGGCTCCCTCCCTGTGTTCCACAGTCCCTTTCAGTGTCTAAAAGCTCATTTTTTCCCTCTTTTTTTCTCTCTCCAGGTCGGCTTCTAACCAGGCTCAGGCGAACGCAGGCTGGGTTCAGTTCTGAGCCGGGCCCCTCGTCCCTTCTTCCCTGCACGAACGCTGGGATTGTCACCATTCCTTCAGGACCAAAGCAGGGGCTTCGGCACACCCAGCTCCTTCAATATACCCCTGCCCGCCCCCGGCTTCGAAATGCTGAAATAAATGCCGGAGAGCAAAGGAACACGTGCCTTAAAACACTCCACGCCAGTGTCCTCCGTGCTGGGGGGCCTTGTATTTTTTACCTGGATCGCAGCGAACCTCTGAGGCTTCTCCTTTCTGCCAAAAAAAAAAAAAGCCGTCAGCTTCGTCGCCTCTCCTTAATTAATGAGAGGGCGAGCGAGTGCTCTGAGCAGGGGGAACTCTGCCTTAATTAAGGTAATTTTGGCAAAAGGTTTATGTGACAGAGCCTCCTTGGAGCTTTTCTCCTCGCGTATTTGGGCTGGATGAATCCTTCCCTCGGTGGGGAGCGTCCTGCTGGAGACACCTTGCCTGCAAAATCTGGACGAACCAGATGCCGAGCGTTCACCCCAATTTTTTTCTGAGCGCTTCTCTCTGCGATGGCGGGGGGGGGGGGGGCTGGACCGCTGCAGATGCTGAAATTCCTTATTTTCTTGCTCCGGGAAGATTATTTTTTCACCTCTATTTTGAAGAGAGAGATTTTTATTTTATTTTTTTTTTTTACTTCTTTCTGCGGACATTTTATGAAGCGATATATGCAATGAAGGACAGAACGGAGTCAGTCTCTTTGACAGAGCTGGGGCTGAGATTCCTCTTTAAACAAATAAATATTTTCTTACCTATTTATATTAAGGCTTTTCAGTCTACAAAGTCCTGCTTTATTTTTTTTTCCAGCGCCTCGGGTTTTTTTATTATTTCTATTTCCAAATGGATGACCAGCATTTTGGTTTCAGGGCTTCACTTTGCCTGGCAGCGAGCGTGCGAACCCAGGTGAGAGATGTATCAATTCAAAGCGAATAATAAAATGGTTTTAATGCCAAATATTAATTGTTTTTAACCCTCCCATGGAGACTGTGGTGAGTTTTGTGGTTCCCCCTCCTTCCTGCTGTCGAGGAGACTGTGTGGGACAGCGAAGCACAACAGACGCTTGTTGCTTAGCAGTGCTTTTATGGTTGTGGAGGGCTCCGGGAGGGGAAGGTAAGGAGAAAAATGAGGGGGAAAAATAAGAGTTTTTGCATCCCCAGGGCGAGGGGGGAGCCTCCAGGCAGCTCCCACTGTCCGGAGGCATCTGAGAATCCAGAAATCCTCGATCCCGTGACTCTCAGGGAGGAAAAATGCTACTTTCCCGGGGTGCGGGGTTGGGAAGCGAGCAGACGAGAGATGCTGACCCTCTCCAGAGCGTGGCTCGGGGTCGGATCCCTGATTTATTTAGGGAGCTGGGGTGGGGGCAGAAAGCCTTTAATTACCCTGGGGGGTAAAAATTGCTGCCCCCGGGAGGCTGCGTTAGAGGCGACACGCATCCGCGGGGGGGTTTAATGCCACTTTGCCCCTGTAGCAACCCTGCCACGCTCCACCCCAAGGCTTTTCCTGCCAGAGCAAACCCTTGGATTTTAATGAGCTTAACGAGGGCTGGGATTTAACGAAAGGGCCGGCTGACTCTCTCCAAGGAGCTCTTTTCCCAGGCGGGGGCCAGCACCATCCTGCCTGGCGGGGGTCAGAGCGGCAAAGTGAGCCCATTTCCACCCATTTTGGGTACAGGCAAGCGCCGGGAGCTGCTATTTTTTCATATTTTCCTTTATTTTCCTCCTTCCCCTCCCGCCAAAAGGTTGGTTGGTTTTATTTACAAAGCTTGGCCGGGCCGGGGGGGAGGGGGGAGGAATATTTTGTGGTATTTTCTGGGGGCGGATGGTAAAATATCGCCGCCGGTGGCGTGGGGACCCTTGAAGTGGCCAGGAAGAGGAGGGTCCCTGCTCCCTCCGTCACGCAGGGAGGGGAAAAAAAAAAAACCACCAGGATTTCGGGCTAATCCCGACCACGCATCCGCTTTTCCGCTCGCAGGCGACCGGCCCAAACCGCAGCCCCCGAAAAATCCCAGGAAAAGGGTTTTTTTTCGGAGCCAGGAGGCCGCGGCGAGGGGGTGTGCGGGGCTTGGGGACCCCCCCGCCATCCCGGGGAGCCCATGAGGGAAGCGGAGCCCACGGAGGAGGCTGTGGTTGAGGTGGGTGTCCCCGTCCCTGTCACCCCCCCCTTATCCCCAGCGGGAACTGGTGGCTGCTCTCGCGGGAGCGGCCACAGCACGGGGCGGGGGCGGCGGGTTTGGGGAAAAAACTGCTCTTACAGTGGTTTTTGAGGGGGGAAATGGGGCTTTTGTGCTGAGAAATGCAAATCTGCAGCGGGTTTGGGACAGCAACTATGAATCCGCAGAGTTTTTGCGATTGCAACTGCAAATTTACAGCGGTTTTGTGGTTGTAAAGGTAAATCTGCAGCAGTTTTGTGATTGCAGCTGCAAATCTGCAGCAGTTTCGGGATAGGAAACACAAATTTGCAGTGGTTCAGTGATTGCAACTGCGAATTTGCGGCAGTTTTGAAATTGCAGCTGCAAATCTGCAGCATTTTTGTGGTAGCAACTCTGAATCCGCAGAGGTTTTGCAATTGCAATGGCAAATTTGCGGCGGTTTTGTGATCGCAAGCACAAATCTGCAGGGGTTTAATGATCATAAATGCAAATTTGCAGCTGTTTCGCGATCAGAAGCACAAATTTGCAGCAGTTTTACAATCATACCTGCAAATTTGCAGAGGTTTTATGATTGCAGCTATAAATCTGAGGCAGTTTTGTGATTGCGAACACAAATTTGCAGAGGTTTTGCAATTGCAAACGCAAATCTGCAGCAGTTTCATGATCGGAAACACAAATTTGCAGCAGTTTAATGATCGTAACTGCAAATTTGAGGCAGTTTTGTGATTGTAGCTATAAATCTGCAGCGCTTTTGTGATTGCAGCTGCAAATCTGCAGCGGTTTTGTGATTGCAAACACAAATCTGCAGTAATTTTGCGATCAGAAACACAAATTTGCAACAGTTTTATGATCAAAACTGCAAATTTGAAGCAGTTTTGCAATTGCAGCTGTAAATCTGGAGCAGTTTTGTGATTGCAACTATGAATCTGCAGCAGGTTTGTGATGGCAAACACAAATTTGTGGCGGTTTTGTCATTGCAACTGTGAATCTGCAGCAGTTTCACGATCAGAAACACAAATTTGCATCTGTTTTAGGGTCAAAACTGCAAATTTGAAGCAGTTCTGTGATTGCAGCTACAAATCTGCAGCGGTTTTGTGATGACAACAGTGAATTTCCAGCGCTCTTGCGATCGCAACCGCAAATCTGCTGCAGTTTTGCTGTTCCAAATGCATGTTTGCGATGGTTTTTGCAATCGCAACTGCAAATCTGCAGCGGTTTTGCCGTTCCAGATGCACGTTTGCACTGGTTTTTGCAGTCGCAAATGCAAATCTGCAGCAGATTTGCCCTTGCAAACTGCATTGCTCAGCGTGTCGGGCTGGCACAGGGCCAAGCATTTGCATTTTGGGGAAAGAAAGTGCTTTTTGTGGCCTCAGCCGAGCACGTGGGGAAGGCTCAGCCCAGGAACAAAGGGCATTTTGGCTCCATCCCCGGAGCCGGATCCCGATCCCGGGGCCAGATCCCGATCCTGCTGCTCTCGGGAGGCGCCCTGAGCCCCGTCCCCATCCCGCAGCGGCCGTCGCGGGGGCCATGTCCTCGCTGCTGTCCCTCCAGGAGGAGAACCGCATCCTGCAGCAGGAGCTGTCGCGCGTGGAGGACTTGCTGGCTCAGAGCCGGGCCGAGCGCGATGAGTTGGCCATCAAGTACAACGCCATCAGCGAGCGGGTAAGTCACCCCCTGGGTTAACCCCAAACCCACCCTTTTTAACCCCAAAATCAAGGTGGTGGAAGCTGCAACCTTGGCATTCCCCATGCTCGGAGGGGGAGATGCTGCGGCGTCCCGGCGATGGGAATTTCGGTGCTGTGCATCCGACTTGTCCAGACCCGTCCTGGCTTGTCGGGCCTTGTCCTGCGGGATGCACAAAGCATCCCTCCCCCCATCCCTATTTTATTTATCCTGCTGCTTTTCGGGAAGCATTGGCATCCCTTGCCTTTGCATCCCTTTGCCACGGCAACGGGGGAATTAAACAGGGCTTTGGGCAGCGGCCAGATGCTGAACGTGGCTCCTGGGGGGGCACAAATCAAGGGGCTTTTTTAGGGGGGGCAGCCCCTCTGTTTGTGCCTGGTTATTTACAGAAAAAAAAAAAGCAAATATCAGGAAAATAGCCCAAGGGGAGTCACCACCATTGAGCCCGAGGATCCGTTACCCATTGGCTAATCCTGTGCAAGCCGGGATGGGGCTTTGCTCAACCCCCCGATTCAAAGTTGGGTTATTTTTAAAAGCACCCCCAAATTTTCCCATTCATCCCCACCCTGTGCATGCAAAGAGGC
>VWZL01000744.1:107068-154386 GCA_013396915.1 Stercorarius parasiticus | reverse complement strand
CCCCCTGGGGCCACGAGCAGGTGCACGCACCTCTGCTTTCCCACCGCCCCGCACGGCCCCCGCCTGGGCTGCTGCCAGAGAGGGACGGGCTCGTGATCTCTGGGGGGTAGGATGGGCTGGGGACGGTGTGTCAGGGCCATGAGCAGCCCCAAAGGCTCCCTGCAAAGAGGCTGCTGCAGGGCTGGAGGGGTGAACAGAGGCCAGGGGAGAAACTGGGTTTCCCTGCCTAAAGAGGGTGCATTAAAACATGGAGCTGAGCCTTTCACCTATGGGTCTTGCGGGGGTTGTCTGCAGATTGGCACTCTGCTCTAGGGCAGAAATGGGTCTGGGCACAGCTCAGTGCTTGGGCTCCTCAAAGCCCAGGGGTCCTGCGCCATGACTTCCTCATGCCCTATCCTGCGGGGGAGCCCCCTTTGCAGAGGGACCTGTGCCCTGTGCCAGGCTGGGCACTGCTAGTACCTCCGCACATGGGGACTGAGATGGCTACAGGGATCTCTGCAGAGCCACGACCACCCTGGGGGTCCCTGCACATCTGTGACCACCACGGGGATCCCTGCAAAGCCATGACCCGCCATGGCTCTGGGCTTCTTGCTCGACATGGCAGTGAGGGAGGGCATCGCAGCGCTGCTCCTGCTGGGTTTGCCCTTCCCCGTGGTAGTTCCCAGGCTACAGCATCTCCCTGGGACCATGCAGGATGTGGTGCTGGTGCAGCGGGGCCGGAGAAGCCACTCTGGGCTCAGAGCAATCCCAGCCATGCTGGGCCGGGCAGGTGGAGCATCCCGGGGGCACAGGCAATCCCGGGCACGTCCCGGCTTCTCCTCCGGCAAAGCAGCACGTTTCCCTTTCTCAGCTTGGCCGGCGACCTGGCAGCAAAGGCAGTGTTTCACTCCTGTGTCAACATTTGGAAGAAAAAGGGGGGGAAATAGTCATTTCTGTCAAACCCTGGGAATGTGGATGCCCCGAAAACAAACAGAAGCTCTGTTTCTTCAGTGAAAGGCCGTTGTAAATCTGGTTGGCTGCCAAAAAGTGATAAAAATGATTGCTGTTCCGGCACTAGAGAAGAGTTTTGTTGGAAATGTCACCCCCCACGCACCCTCCCCCTGAAATCTCAGTTTTATGAAAACACCATTTTTTATCAGTAGGTTGACAGGCAGATGTTTGGCCCGGGCCCCCACGGGAGGGCAGATGCACTCAAACTGCCATTCCCAGCCCCCTTTGTGTCAGCCGTTGATTGACAGCTGTCAGTCACCACTCACAGGGGCTGAGTGTGCTCTGGACACCGAAATTCTCCCTGCCCTGAACTTCCCCGGTGGCTTTAGTGAGGGTATTCCCTGGGGAAGGGTCACCCTGTAGCATTCCCGGGTACCATTCCCCGCCTCGCAGCAAGGTGCTTAGTGCCCAGCACAGGCGGGATGCAGGATGGGCAAAGTGGCCATGCCGGGGGCTTGGGCCACACGTGTCGCGGCTTTGCCTGGATGAGCCATGGCTGGTCTCCGGGAAAAAGCCACCACTCCTGGACAGTGCAGCAGTGGCCTACCGGGCACGATCCCCAGCCCTGGAGAGTGCAGGAGGGAGGATGCTCTCCATCCGCGCTTACAGGGCTTTTTAAAGGGCACGGGGAAGAGAGAGCGGTTGTGTCACCGGAGCTATGAGCCGGACTTGTCAGGGCTCGTCCCCTATTTATTTATGAACGGTGGCAGGTTTCCAGTGAGTTGTTTTCCTGGTGTAATATTAAACTCCCAACCTTTTGTTCCAAGGCATCGCCCTGGCTTGGGTACATCAGCCCCACACTGCTCCCCATTTCAGCCAGTGCAGCATCGAGCCCTTTTCAGCAGGGCAGGTGATGGATCGGTGGGATGCGAATGCGCAAGGGCAGCTCTCCCTGTCCCCTCTGCTCATCCTGGCACTGCTGGCTGGGGCTTTCCAGGTGAATTCATGCATCAGGTGCTGCCTGATGGACGCCCTCGCCCCAGGCCAGCTCAGCAGTGGCAGGGACAGGGGGGACCTGCCAAGCCCTCCAGCCATGGGGCCGGGCACTGAGCATCATTCGCTCGCAAGGAGAATGCGGACAGGCTGTTGCGCTCATGTACCTGCAGATCAGTTCTCTGAAAACTAGGTGGTTTAAAGGTTGGGTATAAATATTTCCTCTGCTCCAGCCCTGTTGTGGGTCTTTGTGGGGTCATATCCCTCATGGACAGCTTTTGGACTTCCAAGGGAACAGCCCAAGAGCTGGAAAGGGACCAGAGCAGGGTTAAACCATGGCTGTGCAGATGTCTAAGGGCAGTGTAAGGGACTGGCCTGCCCTGCCCGGGCTCTGAGCCCCACCTCCTATTTGGGGTCCCCTCCACCCCCACCCCACAGACAGCCCCCATCCCTCAAGGTCCCGGCTGGAGGACAAGAGGAAAGGACTGAGTTGGGGTGAGCGGCTGGGGTGAGCTCACGGCCATGGAGGTGCGCATCCCCAGTGCCTGGGGAAGCCGAGCACTGCCTGCTGCAGGGACGTGCCTGGGCACAGCCGCTTCCCCGCGTCGCTGCTCTGGAGGATGAGAAATCCCACGGTGCGGAGCCTCCTCCTCCACAGGGAGCGGCGGAGGGGAGCTGGCAGGTGGAGCGCCTGGGGCCACAATTCCCCATCAAAAAACCACACGTGTCCCGTCTCTGATAAGGAGGCGAGAGCAAACCTCCGGGACCTGAGCGGAAACACGCATTTGCTGGGAGGGCTAGAGGCAAAAAGCGTGTGCCCTGCTTCCAAGATGCGTGGTTGTTGCTTTTGCACACTCAGACATAAATAATGATAGGAACCATGTGCAGGTTCCCCATTAATTGATAGAGCACCCAATTACACAGGTAGATTTACCTCCCCCTTTTCTGGAGCATCCACATGTGGTGCGGAAGGACTGCCGGAGGCTGGGGCTGCCTGTCATGAAGTCTCTCCTTGCCCTGAGTGGCTGCTCTGCAAGGACATTGATTTTGAAGCAAGCTGTGCCTTTTTAGTTCAGTTCCTGCTGTCTGTGGCTCAGCCTCATCTTCCTTTAGGAAAAACTCCCTTTTTGCAATTGCAGCCTCACTTGGGGAAGGCATGTAGGTCCGGGAAGGAACAGACCCCCTCTATCCGGCTACATCTACTCCTAACCCATGTCCCAGAGGAAGCACTGATAAGATGCTCCAGGATGTTCAGACTTTGGATCAAGCCTCATCCTTCTGGAGCATGTGCCTTTTAACATCTCTCCTTTTAGGAATTTTGGGTGGTGATGACCAGACAGGCTGGTAACAGAGAGCAGGATAGTGGCTCATTTTGGAGGGCCTGGGACCCGATAAAACCTGTGTTTGTTGGGGAGCGCCAACACGCGCTTGCTGGAAGCGTGGCCTTTCTCCTTCAGGATGGGCCATTTCACATGGGCTCAGGACCTCTGGTTGCAGCCCTGCCTGCTCCACAGCACACTCCTGCACCACGCAGTCGGGGATGAGCTGAACCCAGCGGGGACACTGGGGGAAGCTGAGAGCAGGAGAGAGCCCAGGGAGAGAGCTGGGCTCCTTTGGCCTTTATTCTAATGATAATCAGTCTGAATTCCTCCAGACAACCTCAAGGGATGCAGCACTGAATAGCAGGCAAGGAGCTTTCCCAGAGAACTGAGCTTGCTCTTTGTGTTTTTCCCTCTCCTGAGGGAGCATGGAAGGGCACAGGGTCCTGCTGGGGACCTGTCCCAGAGCTCCTGCCCACACCGAAGTCCCTGCACAGAGGCAGCATCTCTAGAGCACGCGGTGGCTCATCGTCTGCAGCACGGAGCCGGCTTATGCCCGGACATGTCCCACAACCTGCTAGGAGATGAGGCCTGAGTTCCCCATCTGGTTTCTGTCTTCTTAGTGGTATGAAGGAAGCGCTGGTGAAAAGAGCCAAATGAGATGTCCTAGAGCATCTCGAGAAGGGTCTGGTCCTCCCCAGCTGGCCGCGAGATGCCATCTCCCAGGATTCAATCTCCCAGCTGGTGCTAGAGCTGCCGTAAATGCAGACAGCCCAAGCGAGGCGGGAGTGGGGCTGTTCTGGGACCCTCTGATCCCCACGGCATCATTACCCAGAGCTGAGTGGAAAGGTTCTTTCACTGCCTGTTTAAGAAGCAACAAGTCGTCTCTGTTCCTTCTTCAATCAGAGCCCTGTCCCGTGGCCGGTCCCCAGAGCCAGCTGCACCATGGGCAGGGAGGTGGCAGCTCCCTGCAGGCACCCAGCCCCGAGACGTACCTGGCTCGGGGGTCCCTGGCCATGGAGATGGATAGAGATCCGTGGGCGACTTGTGCTTTTGGCGCTTTGCTTTATTTACTTTCAGACTCTCTAGGTTTTAGAGTCCATCCTAACCAGCCTCCAGGCTCAACCAGGGATGCTGGTGCTGAGTGGGGAAGGGGCTGGGGCTGGCCGGCCATGCGTTGAGCTGTGCACGGTCTCAGCGGGCGCCTGCACCCAGCTGCGGGTGCACAGGCGAGAAGTCGGGGTGCAGCCCGGCCCCTGGCAGGTCGCTGGGTGCCCGTGGGCAGCACTGTGCCGAACACGTGCATGCAAGCCCAAACCTAGAAACCTGCCACGTGGAGAGATGGAGGAACCCAAAAATCCCAACTTCACCATAAAAATATCAATCATCTCTAAACATCCGAGCGATGCTGATCCTTCCCTCTCTGCCTGGTATTTTCTCACGCTCCGAAGCTGGCAGCAGGCGCTGGGAAGCAGTGTTGGAACTTGTCCTGCCGTCCCATCAAGGCCGTTTATCTCCACCATCGAGCCCTAGAGCTGGAAGAGCTGCAAGTAGGGGCAAGGCACGCTCCTGCTTGCCGCTTTCCATTGCGTCACTTCGACACGGGCTGAGCGAACGCCCGAGGGGCAGATCCCACACACACCACCTTGCCCGGTCCTGCAAAGCACAGCGTCCTCCTGGCAGCCCGGTGCTACCCCGCTGATTGACAGGACACAGGGATGCTGACAACACTCCTGAGCATCACTGGGAACCCCCGCCTTGCCCTCCCTTTCCAGGAGGAAGCGTGTGACCGCTCTGGGCCTCTCCCAAAAGTCATCGTCTCCAAGGGCAGCACCCCCAGGGTGACCCCAGATGTGACCCTTGCTGTCTGATGGGGAGAGGGAAGTAGCTTGGGAGCCACCTTCGGAGCAGAGTTTGCCCCAGGCCTGGCTGGATGCTCCTGCTGGGATGGTGGGGACAGGAGGGGACGGTGACACTGCCGGGGTACAGCTGCCCGGGTAGGGGAAGATGAGGCACCTGCCTTTGGCGTGGACAGCACAGCCCCAAACGTGGCGTGCTCAGTGTGGGATCCTGCTCGGAGCAAACCTGGTTAATTAATGCAATTACAAGGCAGGCTGCTCCCTTGCCCCTCCCTTGCTGGCTCCTCCGTGAACCAATGGGTTTGAAAACCCGGCCAGGCTGCTCCGCACCCTCCTGCCATGCTCCCGGCCCCAGCCGCCCATGGCTTTGAACACGAACAGCTGAGATTCCTCCTCCGAGGCCCAGCGAGCACCGGCCTGCAGAGTCCCGGTCCTTCATCCCCACGGGGCTCCTCGCCTGCACTGGGGCTTGGCCACCATGGCACCGTGTGGCTTGCCTGGCTGCGTGGCACAGCATGGCATTGTGTTGCTTGATGTGGCATGGCTTAGCATGGTGTAGTATGGCATGGCATGGCATGGCACATCATGGCATGGCATGGCACCAGCCAGCCTCTGGGGTGGGAAGGGGCAGTGCAGCCCTCGGGAGGGGGACGCCTTGGGCTCCCCTTCCCCATCGCAGGCCAGACTGAGGCATTTGGTGCCCAGAGCTGGTTCCCTGCCCAGGCCATGTGGTCACCAGAGGTTTGTGGAGATCACAGCATGATGGTTGCTGCCACCAGGACCACAAGTCCCATAAATCTGATCTTTCCCACCTCCCACTATGCCCAAGCGAAGGAGGTGTCCCATCCCTCAGTTCCCAGGAAGCTTGTGCCTCCATCCTGGAGCCTGGTAACTTCATGTCAGGGAGTGCCTGCCAGCCGGATCCCCCTTTTCACGGAGAACCTGGCCCTGGGCACTGGCCAAGAGTGTGCTCCTATCAATAGGGGAAGCAAGAGTTCAGCAAAGCATTACATGATGCTGCCTGTGGTGATTCCTGACGGAGCTGCACAGCCATGGGCACCCTGGTGGGGGCAGCTGCCCGTGTTCCCCCCTAGGAGGGCAGAGCTGCCATGAGCCCCGTGAGCTCCATGCTGTGCCACGCTGCACGGGAGCCGGCACGGACAGAGCTGGGGCTTGGCTGGGGCTCACAGCACCAAGTAGCGCCCGGAGCAGCAGAGCTGAGACAGGAAACCAGCCTGGTTTCCTACGCACTTATCGCTCAGAGGGTTTCTCATGTGTGGGTGCTCTGCTGTCTAATAAGAAGACTGAGCTCCCCGTGTATTTCTCTTTCTCGAAGGTGACACCGGCAGCGACACCTTTTATTCCACCTCCTACATGCATGAAACTTGCTGGCAGCAAACAGCTTTGAGACTGTCACTCCCGGGTCAGAGGAGGCTGGATTTGGCCCCGCATGCTCCCGCGCAGACGGAGCTGCGCTGGGCACGAGGTGGGGGAAGCTCGAGAGCCGGTGGCGTGGCTGTGGGGGGCAGGAGGAGGCTTGTTTGGGTTGTGCAAAACCCACATGGACAGAGAAAGCTTCTCCTCACAAAGCCAAACAATAAATTGTGTTCTTTTGGAACCAATTAAACCATTCTTTGATTTCATTTCAAGTTAGTTTAAAAAGCCAGCAACCCCACACTTAAGGAGCTTTGCAAGGTGAGAAACTCTTGTTACACAAAGGCACAGATGGCTGGTGCCGAAAGCGTTAAAAGCAAACACTCAAAATATTTGTCTTTGGCCAGCCAAGTACTTGTTTTTCTAACAGAAAAAAATAGTTTTATTTCAAAATCACCAGAATCCTCTTGTTCCCCCGGGTCTGGATGTCCCAGCGGGTTAGCTCTGGGGCGGGCTTTCCCCCCCGTGGAAACATCTGAGCCCTTTCAAAAAAAACCCAACCTCTAAGCAGTAAAAAAAATAGGCAAAGCTGCAAAAGCTTGTTGTCTACATTGATTTCCCGTTTTGGTCATTTCCCAGCTTGCCCGGGTGGGAGTCTGTGTGAGCGGCATCCCATCTGTGCAGGGCAGATCGCAGGGCTCTGCTGCAAAGCGGCAGCCGGTGGGGCTGGCTCAAGGCTGCCCAGACCCAGTAGCCACACGCCGCGTTGGCCACCTCGCCTTGGGGCTGCTGGACACGGGGAGCTGGGATTTGATGGGCAGGAAGAAGGAAAAAAAAAAAACCAACACCAAAACCGTGCTGTTTTGATGGCAAGAAACCAAATGTCCCTCTGCACCCTGACCTTCATTGTGTGGGGAAGGAGGGAGCTACTGAGAAAACGTGATAAGGATTACCAGCAGCGCCCAGGGTTGACACCAACACCGGGTTTGAGCGGTGCGTGCCAGCGCGTGCAGCGAGCTTGTCCGTGCTCAGCAGCAGGGGAGCGGCGAGTGCGGGGTGCTGGGACAGCGGGCAGCTGGGGACGGCAGCGCTGGAGCCAGCAGGACTGCGGCAGGTAGAGAGGCTGGAGGAGAAGGGCTCCCGCCTGGCCGGTGCCCCAGAAGATCGTGGTGCGCAAAGAAAACAGACCTTGCTGGAGGAATCCGGACCGGAGAGCTGGGAGGGAAGATGCTGCTTTGGGATGTTTGCAACAGCTCTTCCCTGTCCTGTGCAGGACAGGGTGGGAAATCCCCCCCTGGGGACTTCTCTCACATGGGACCCTGCCTCATCCCCTGCCCATGGGGTGCAGTGCCAGCTCGGGGGGGGACAGACCTTCTTGCAGCACTGGGAGTGGGGAGCCAGGACCCCTTGCCCCCCCCAGGGCTGGGGGGAATGGCATGCTGTGCCGCTGCCTGCTCCAGCATGACAAACGGCGCAATTAGGGCTGAGGCTTAACTGAGTGTGCTAATTTGACATCTGGCGATTTGATCGGGCTAAAGAAACAGTTTACATTCACCTTCCACTGTGTTTGGTTTGCGATAGGAGCAGAACAGAAGGCGATGCTGCGGGTGTCCTGTTCTCAGCCGTTTTATGGGGGTTTCCTATGAGAAAAGCAGCGATAGGGCTCAGCCCTGGCAGCCGCCCATCCAGACCTTCTTTCCCCGATTTATTTTTTTCCTATGTTTCGCCTTTACCTCATCTCAAATAAAAAGAGTGATTTAAAACTCTTCGCAATAAAACAATTCAAACAGAAGTCAGTCTACAGCACTGTATAATGGGGGAGAGGGCTTGTGTTATTTGCTTAATTACAGGCTTTTATTTGTCAAGTACTTGTGGGTGAATTGTTTGCAAATAACAGGTGAGTTTATTCATGCTCAGAGCCCTAAAACCTGAGATTAGAGCTGGGCTGGGAGATAGGAGGCTGGAGGGTGCTCAGGGCTGTGGGTGACCTCTGGAAAGTCCCTGTTGTCTGGTCCTGGAGGGGGAGGGACCTGGGATCAGGGCGCTGGTTCCTCGGGGGAGCTGACAGCAGGGATGCGATGCTGTTTTGTTGGAGCTGGGTGCCTTGCGCAGTACGGTCTTAATCATGCACAGTTTATCCTTTTATAAATTGCAGATAAGGATTAAGTACTTTTATGGAGTCACTATGTAAAATGTAGTCCATTAATGGGAGTGGATGGAGGCTCCCTTGGCGCTGGGATGCTTGCGTTCAGCGCGTCAATCTGGGCCACTCACTCCCAGGTGGTTCCTGACCTCCTGTATGTCCACAGGAGATAACACCTCTCCTTAGGACTTCTTACCCACTTTATGAAACAGATAAGGGTATTTTGGGGTGTTGGAAGGAGAAATGGCTGCCAGGTGCTCTGCTGATGCAATGGTGAGAGTGGGTGGATTCAAGCTGAGAGGTGTCAGATGTTCAGAGTTGGGATGGACAAGAGATCTGTGTGACCACAGCTGGTCTCAGCCCTTTCTGGGCCATCCTGCTGCTAGCGATGTTCCAGCACTGGGGCACGAGTATCTCCCTAATGTGTCCAGAGTGGTGGAAATGGCAGCTGCCTTGCACGCGTGGAGCAGGGAAGTGACACCAGACAGGGGCATGTGGCCCCAGACAGGAAAAATAATGTGCAGGAGGCAAACACCTCCCTGCAGCCACCCACCTCCCTCTCCAAGGGCTGCAGAGAGCGGAAGTCCAGGTGTTCAGATGGAAAAGTGTTCCCAAAGCTTTTCCATGAAGTTAAGAAATCCCAGTGTTTGCAGCCCCCCCACCAGGGAAGAGGTGCACCTAAATTTGTCACCATGGTTCCAGGGCTGTGTCGGGACTCTGAAAGTTTGATTGAGGCCGAAGTGACGAGGAATATGTGAAAGGGCAGCAGTCACATCTCCACCTACACTCTGCTCATCCAGACCCCGCTCGGTCAAGCCCGTATGAGCCCCGCAGCAGTGTCCAACGTGGGGGCGAAGGGGTAAGAGGCAGCCGCCCGCCCGCCTTGCGCTCGGCGCAGGTGTTGAACCAGGATCAGAGGGGAGGCTGAGCTGGCGCAGTGTGACTCAGGGCCAAGTCACGCAGCACCCACTTCACCCCGCCGGCTCTCTGCAATTGCCGCTTTGCCTAAGTCTGCGCTTGCACATTGTGCTGGGGGTGATACGGAGCCGGCACGGAGCCACGGGTGATTCCTAGCCATGATCTGGAGTGTGGGAAAAGCGCAATCACTGCAAACAATCAGAGGCAAAGCCGGCAGCAGCACGCAGCGAGCCAGCGAGGAATTCGAAGGCACATTCCAGCGGGGATGACAGAGGAGGGGCCGGGAGCTGGGCCGGGAGTACAAAAAAAAACATGCTCCGATTTGTTTTGGTTTTTCTCCCTCTCTGCAGAGCTGTCACGCCCTGCTTGGCTTTCGAGTAAAGCCGCTGGGTGCTGAAAGAGGGTGGCATGGCAGAGAGCTAGGACGCAGCGAGCCCCGGCTGGGCACAGCACTGCCCTGCTGCCAGTGGGGACCTGCTGGCACCGGGGTCATGGGCAGCTCCGCCTTCCCACCCCATACCTCAGCCATGCTCCCCATGATCAGGATCTGGGCCAGGGGGATCCAGCTACACCAGCCTCCGTAGTCTTCTGGCACCTGGTCAGCTGTGGCCAATAACCCATGTGCCAGGAGCCACCCATTGTGGCTCAGCAGCCACCCACTAGCAGGTATGGCAGCGCTGGCATGTTCTCCTCCTACCTCAGCTGCTGACTTTGGGCAAGTGGTTTCCCTGCTCTGTGCTCAATTTCTCTTTCAGTGCAGTGACAAATCACATCTCACAGCACTTCAGAGACCGACAAGGCTTTGCCTTGGAAGGGGTCAGCTCTGGGCATGGGGACATGTCCATGTGCATCCTGTGTCCGCTGCAGGCAATGCAGGCAGGTCTGCTGGCACACAGGAGCCATGGTGGCCCCAGACAGTGTCACCGCTGGTCAGGGGAGCACATCCCCTGCACATGCTGCCGAGGGGCTGCAGCACAGCCTGCGACCTTGCAGCTCCCTCCCTCCCCTCCCGGCGATCCCTCCTGGCTCTTCCTGACCCACTTTCTACATCACGCAATTAAAGCGGAGCAAAATGGAACAGGGGGAGGGGACGCTGGCACAGTCACCAGCACATTGTGTGGTGACCAGCAGCACAGCCCACCAATGGCTGCTGCATGGCGTGGGGCAGGGCATGGCGGTGGGGCAGGAGAGCGGGTGGTGCTGGGTGCTGCTCAAGATCAGAGAGAGGACCTCGGGTTGCGTGGTTTTCTCTGACCCACTGCCATGTGTGGGACACATTCAAGGCTCTGACTGCCCCAGAGTGTCTTGCATGCCGGTGGTCACCAACAGCCCCACTCATGTTGCTGGTGTCCACCCACCCTCCTGGGGAGGGGAGGTACGGAGCAGATCCAGAGGGCCAAGAGGGGACAGGATTTTGGAGGGAGCTCTCAGCCCCTCGGACTCACAAATCCACATCCTTGGTGCCTGTCTTCATCCCGCCCCACCAGCATCCTCTTCCCTCACGTGTGCGCCTGGTGGGCAGAGGCTCCTTCAGAGGCACAAGCAAGGGATAATTGCTAGAGTGTGCGGGGTGCCCTGTGCCATATTTCACTCATTGCTTCAGGCAGAGCAGCCATCCGGGAGCTAAAAGCATTCAATTGTTCACTGATGCTTTTCTTTGAAGCCCTCATTCATCCTCCAAGGTCTGTATTGATTGGGGACTCCAGGAAAGCATCTGCCCTTCTCTGCCTTCATCAATGACTTTCCCACATTAATCCACCTCTTCCCTTGATAACCACACTAATTACTCTCAGCTAAGTTGACTCTGGCAGGTCACTGGAGGCTGGGAAGAGCAACCTGCTCCGCGGCCTGGCTGTGCCTTAAAGCTGCAGATCTGTCCAGTAATGGGCCCCAGTGCTGGAGGGAACTGGTCATACTAGGAACATGAGCACTGTGGCATGGGTCTGACCGTGGGGCAGCACAGGAGTTTGGCGGGGGCCACGCTGGGGATGTCTGCCGCTGAGAGGTGCGTTTGCTTTCCATTTTTGAAGCTTACGTACCTCCCAGGGAATCGCTGATGATTTTGCATGGATGGGGACCCCGGACCCTGCCCTGGTGGGGTGCACATCCACACTGCCCACCTGCATCTGCCCAGGCTTGGGGGTTCAGCGCTGTGAAGGGCTTTCCTCTGTTGTGCTGCAGGGAGTTTAGACCACTGTGGGAGGTTCACACCCTTCCACCCCAGGGTGGTCTAGGCATGAAATGAGATCTTTTCCACTTCTCCACCTGAGTTTCCTGGGGGGGAATGGGAGGGATACAATTCTCTGACCTTCTCTCTGCTCTCAGCCATGGTCAGGCTGTGCCGTGGCTCAGGAGCAGCTCTACAATGAAGGAGCGGCGCAGGGGGAAGCCTGGATGAGCTTTGAGGGGCTGATGGCCACAAACCACATGCCGATTATCTGCTGGAGGGCTTCCACGCTCACACGGCTCCCAGGAGGTTGAGAGCTGTCTCACTGTTGCTGCTGCATTGCAGTAGGCACCTCCCAAAGGCTTGCAGAAGACATGGGAGATGCAGAGGGAAATGCAGGGAAGAGATGATCCTGGTTAAGCAATGCACACCCTGCTGTCCTCGGGAATTAATGCAGGAGGGAATGTCTCGACCCGTGAACCCAGAGCAGCAGAGGTCAGAAACGTGCCAAAGTGACCTGCTTAAGGGGGTGTGAAAGCCTGAGGGCAGGAATTGGCTCAACAGTTGGTAAAAGGGGAAGAACTGGGACAAACAAAACTTAGACACCTCAAGGGAGAGACAGGTTTAGCCCTGACACATCTGGGATCAGCTTGGCAGCTGTGGGGCCACCCCATACCACTCTTCAGGGTCATGTCACATAGCCACTGGCTTTCTGAGGCAGGCTGACTTGAATTTCAACAACACTTTGCTTGTTTAAAATGTAGTGCATTAAAAAATATGTCAGTCTGGCAAGGGGAGGGAGGTGTTTTATCCTGCCACATGAATCTGCTCATGACCCAGAAGATACCGGTTTTCTGCTTTAGGGCTCCCTCAGGAAAATCCTTCTTGCATCTTCCAACTCAAAGCCTGTCTTTCTGTCTCTCTCCAACTGAGCATATTTTGCTCACAACTTTAATGTACATCACGGGCAACTCAGCCACTGGCAGATGAGTATGGCCTCTGCTGGTAAGTGGGGTTAGACCAATTCCCTGGGATTTGTGTAACGAATTTGTGCTGCTTCTTACCTGGGAGCAAAAGTAGCCCTTCAGGCTGCAATAAACTCAGATTTGAGGGTAAAAGAGAGAAGCAGAAAGTAAAGCTTGCAGGAGGGAAGATGTCTGTGTGCACACCCAAGGAGTGTCCTGAAGACAACATGGCTACCGAGGTCCTGACCAGCAGCAATGGTCCCGTCAGGTGAGGCTGCAGCCAGCAGAAAAAGAAAAGCCTCCAACTTCAGTAGGTGAGGTATAGCAGGTCTTTATTTACTTATGGGTGATTGCAACATGGGCTCCCCTTACCAGTCCCTGCGTGCCATCTGCTGTCCTGGGTGATGGCGGTAGTACCACATACCTGTGTAAATACCCACGGGCGGGTCTCACACGGGCGGATGAGCGGTGCTGGATCACCGGGTCCCACGGACACCCCACTGACCCACTTTATCCCGCACGGGGGCCAAGGGAGCCATGCCAGCTCAGCCTGCCCTGCCCCTTCCCAGTGAGGACAATGGCGGCTGATGGGGCCACAGCCCAGACACAATCACCCCTTTGTCTTCCCACCAAGATGGTGTTGGCGAGACTCCCCTTGCTCCCGGCTCTGTCCGGGTGGGTACAGGGCTGGGAGGTGGCAGCAAGGCCTGGGGCTCTCCTCCATGCCGCCTGCCATGGTGCTACGGGCCCCCGTGCCTCCCGCCAT
The DNA here is from genome assembly GCA_013396915.1 of Stercorarius parasiticus. Classification (NCBI taxonomy): domain Eukaryota; kingdom Metazoa; phylum Chordata; class Aves; order Charadriiformes; family Stercorariidae; genus Stercorarius; species Stercorarius parasiticus. The sequence goes on along the minus strand of VWZL01000744.1, from coordinate 140,952 downwards.
GGCCTGGCACGAAGTGCTCCTTCTCTGGCACCGCTTGTGCACCCATGCTGGGCTGGGACCCATGGGCTGAGCGGGCAAGATGGCCCCACATGTCCTCCTCCTCCTCCTCGGTGTGACTGGATGCACATCCTCGCCTCATCCCGGCTTGTTTTACCACAGGCTTCTTCCCCCATGGGGGAGAGCGGCCTGGCCCCACACAGCCTCCATGGCGGCCTCCGCCAGTGCCTGTGGGACACGGGGTGCCAGGGGGCTGCACTGGGGACCCTCCAGCAGCCCTGTGGGGCCGGGGGTCCCCCAGCCACCCTGTGATTTCAGGGATCCCCCAGGCTGGGCCCCGCCAGCCATTTCTGAGCCAGCGCCGCCATCTAGTGACATGCAGCCAGGCTGTCTCCGCTCCCTGGCAGGTCCCCAGGGCGGGTGGTGGCCCTGTCCCTGTCCCCTCAGGGGAAACATGAGGGGCTTGGCGGGGCAAAGCCAGAGCTGGGTGTAGGCAAGCAGGTACCAGGTTTCCCTCCATGCCGAGTGCCTGCTGGGGTAAGGCAGTGCAGAAACACCAAAGTGCAAAACCATGTTGGTTGGTTTATCTATTGATTGATTTCTTTTTTACAGAAAGCTCAGTTCCTCACAGGAATTTTGAGGGGAACCTACCCCAATGCGAGGGCCTGGCTGCAGAAACCAGCCACCAGCGCCATTGCTCTCCCCGAGGTAAATCGGAGTGTCTCCAGACCCTGGCTGGCTCCCTTTTCCTGGGGTGCCTGCCAGCCCCATGACCTACACCTGGGGACCCGTCTGGGTGCCCTGTCCCCCCCCAGAATACCATCTCCAAGCACGACACGACAAGCCCGCAGGAAGACCCCTACCCTACAGATGCCCAAAGCGAGGGGCTCGGCGCCATCCCCCCACCCAGTCTGCCCAGAGCCACTGGCAGTGACCACCAAACCTTGACTGTGCCCAGCCTCGGTGGCCCGAAGCCTTCCCACCCCACACTGCTCCTTCACCGCATTCAGAGCCATCATATCTTTAACCCCTCTGTAACATTCTCTTTCTGCCTCCATCTCTGAAAACTGAACCAAGGCGCTGGCCGTCCCGCTGGCTGAAGGAGGGGGCATGGGCCAGCTTGTTTCTTGTTCTGCCTCCATTTTCCTCCCACTGGCTGCTGAGAAAAGGGATTCCACCATGCCCACTGCATGTGAAAAGCCCCCGCCTGCCTTGTGTTTTATGAAGGAAAATCTCCTTGGGAGAGCAGCCAAACGTTCCCAGCCTCCTGCTGGGTGTTTCAGACGGGCGCGCTGGAGGATGCGAGGGCACGGCGGTCCTGCGGGTCCGGGGGGAGAGCGGGGGGACGGGGACAGGAGCTGCTGGGCTCTGTGAAAGCTGCCGTCAGACCGTGCTGGAGGATGAGACAAGGAGCTCACTGCCTTGATCGGGTGGCCAGAGCCTGCTCTGTCTGCTGCCTCGAGGGAGGGAGTTTTCCTGTGGGGCTGGGGATACTGACTCCAGGTACAGCCCTCGGTAAAGGATGTGGAAAGACGGGGTCTGGCTGTGTCTGCTGTGACCTGGGCCTTGCTGTGCCACCACCGGCTGGGCATGGTCCTGTGTCCGCACCATGAGAGTGGCTCAGCGGTGCATCGTGCTGGGGGCAGCCCCAAGGAGGCTGGCTCTGCCAATNCCGCCCCCACCCCCAGCACCTCTCCCGGACCACACAGCCCTGTGCATTAGAGACCTTTCAGACCCAGCGAATATTTCAAAGGCAGCCAAGAGGCCCCCAGGGCTCCAACCCACCAAATCAAACTCAAATTTGCAGCTTATACGCAAACATAATGTATCTGGACCTGGGGGCTCTGCTGGCACACAGAGCAAATAAACAGAAACACATGGCTGCGCCTGGAAGAGCAATAACCTCAGCCGCAGCTGAGAGCTGGCGTTTGTGGAAGGCTCTTAACAGCAGCACCCAAAGTCAATTAATTACACCCAACTGCAGCTCCAACGGGCACTGCCGGGCCATGAGGTCCTGGGCCCGTGTTGGCAGCAGGGCTGCACTTGAGGGGTCGGGGGGAGGAATGGGGGGGAAACGGATGTTTATACTCTGTATCTGAACTGAAAACCGCAAGGATGAAGTCAGAGAGGCTCAGACCCAAAGAGAGAGTCTCTGCCATGTTTCCTTTTCTGGTTCATTCTGCAAATGTTGTGCTCCACACGAAATTAAAACCTTCCTTTCTTTCTTGGGGGCCATTTAATATCCTTTAAAGCCTTTTTCTCTTTCTTTTTAGGCTGGGACCGATTGCTCAGGGAAAATGCCGCTTCCCAAAAGCACGTTTCATATCTGCAAATGATGAAACAAAACATTTAGCAGCTCCAGAATTCAACTTTTTATTGGCAAGCCCTGGTGCAAAGTGTTTCAATGTTTTTATTGCACCCGTCCTCCTTCCCCTTTCTCTGTGAAGCTGCTGCCTCAGTTTGACCCATGTGAGCAGACAGCTTCACTCATTTTCAAACTTTGAATCTCTTATTTGTAAAACCGCGGAAACCTCCGCTCTTAAACCGTTCAGCTCCCGCTAGCGTGGCTCTCCCACTCCACCTTCCTGTCGCCTGGAGATGCTGCTTCTCCTTGCTTTATACATTTTCTCCTCTCAAGTCTCCTGAAATGTGTTTCTGAGGTTTTAAACAATGTCAAAAAAAGCTTCTGGACCCCCAGCACTCTTCCTGCTGCCTTTTGCTACCCAGATGCCGTGTGTGACCCCGAGGTGGGGGCTCAGTGGCCGAGCAGCTCGGGACATCCCCGGAGAGCCTTGTTCTGCCTGCACTGTCTGGAGGGCTAATGGGATACACTGATTTTTCTGCACACCTGGTTTCCAGACTCTTTTGCCCTTCCAAAGCAGACAGGGTAAGGAGGGAAAACCTCCTCCCAGCAGCTATCTCCTTTCCTCCCTGCCACCTCTCCCTCTGGAGAGCGGTGCCATGCGAAGGGCAGCTCGCGGCCCCTACGCTCCCTCATCCTGGGGTTTTCCTGCTGGAAAGTGCCAATGTCCCCTTGGTGGATGGCATCGAGAGTTGAGAAGGGTGCTTTTCCGTCAGGGAGATCTTTGATGCAAACAGCCCTCCCAAGCGCGCGAGCAGCCACGGCAGGGTGTGCTTCTCCTTCCTAAGCGTGCCGGGAGAGAGCAGCACAGGCGGACACAGGCAGCTTGTACCAGGCGGCTCCCCTCCGCCCAAGGAACTGCACATGTGTCTCTCTCTCCTCTTCACGACTCTTGCTCTTGCTTCCTCCTCCTCCTTGCATCATGGTCTATATTTAGTCCCAGACGCTGCAAACCCTTTTGCACGACTCCCGCAGAGCGCCTGGCAGGATCGGGGCTGGGATTACTTATGGTAATTCTTCAGGCTGGGAACACCCCGTCCAATATTAATAACAAATAATGAGGGCAGTTCCTGGAGCACAAGATAATTATCCCTACCATGCTGGGGGCTTCCTTAAAGATCTGCCGCCACATGAACAAGCAGGCTTTAGCTGGCGCAGCTGATGAGAATGATCCAAAGAAAACCTCCCACGGCCACCGGAGGAGGGCAGAAGGAGGCAGGGGGATCAGGGCCCCACAAAGTCACTTGGCGTCTCCTCTGATCAGCCTGTGTGTCCCAGCTTTGTGCCCGAGCTCCTGCCTGGCCCTGGGGATGTGGCTGGCCTGGCGTGACAGGCGGGTGGCTCTCAGCTGTCACGTAGTGCGTCCCCATGCATGGCTTGCAGAGCTTGGGCTGCAACCACTGTCCCCTCGTCCCCTGGCTCTTGGGGTACCCGTCCCTCTGTCCAGCCCTTCCTTTCCAGGGATGCCTTTTGGAAAGTGCATTTTCCCACACCACTCGCTCATACCAGAGATAGAAGAAAAGAGAGATAAGGGGTTGCACAGGACGGCTCCCTTTCCCCTCCGCATCAAAGCGCCGTGTTTATCGCCAGGTCCCAGCTGGGTGCAGGGCTGCTTTTGGCTCCTTTTAGACAGGCTGAGAGGGGAAGGGGTCAGGGTCTGTCTCGCCCAGTGACTTGGCCAAGGCCTGCGGTTTAACCACTGAGCAGCACTGCCTGCAGCCCTGCCATGAGTGCTCTGCCCCCCAGGTCCCCTTGAGTGACCGAGCCTCGCGAGGAGGACAGCCAGGGACCTGCTGCTGGGATCCCCATTGCCCTGCAGTGATGGGCCAAGGTGAGGAGGTAGGTCCAGGCAAAGTTGTGGTTGTAAGGAAAGCTCTTTCCTCCTCATTGCAATAGGGGCTCGTGGGAGGACCTGGTGGCCTTCAGCTCCAGCAGCCACTCCAGCAGGAGGGGGATGGATGGGTTCGGTGTAGAGAGGAGGCACCAGGGGAGAGTTCTGCACATTTAGGAGGAGGATGAAGCACAGCAGAGGGTTAAAAGTCAACCTCTTTCCCCCTCCCAGCTCCTCCGGGTCAGAGGGAGCTTCCCGAGGTTATCAGCTGGGGTCAGCCGCTGGGAGGAAGGCAATGAGAGCCTTGGGGGGACTGGGGGGCCAGGGAGGCATTGCTGCCGGGTGTGGGGGCTCAGCCTGGCTCAGCGAGAGCCACCCCTCTGACCTGGCTGCTGCCTGCAACGGTGCACAGCAAGACAATGGCGGGACCTTGGGGTACCGTTACTGTAATAAACATCCTTACGCTGCTCCCCAACAGCTGCCTGGGAAAGGACACACACAAATTCATGGGCATAGAAATACTCGGGGAGGACCAAACCTGGAGGAAGCAGGACAGCAAAGAAAAGGCAGGGCTTTGGGCAGTCCCTGTTGCCCGTGGGCTCCCAGCATTTTCGGTGGGGACGTGGACCCATTGTCCACGATGCCGTTACAAATGCCATCGAGGCACAACTTGCGCCTTGAGTCCTTTGCATCCTGCCCAAGTTGTTGCACCGCAGCCCATCAGCCCAGCTCCAGGGGAAGCTCTGCGGAGCCCTTGGTGAGATGAAGCCCAGACTCTGCTGCAGTTGCCCTGTTTTGATGTTGTTAATGGGACAAGTTGAATTAATTAAGTGTGTTTGGAGAAGGCTCTGGCGTTCCTCCCCTTTCAAGGATTTTTACTTCAAAGGAGGCAAATGAGAGCATCTCCCTCCCTGAAGTGCCTTGGTGTATCGTGTCAAGGCAGCCCATCTCAGCTGACCCCAGCCCTGGGACACGTCCTACCCTCCTATGGCCCCACAGCGGGGCCATGAGCTCTCCTGTTGGTGTGCAGGGTCTGGCTTGGGCCCTGTGCAGCTCACAGCCCAGGGGAGATGCTCCGGAACATTCAGGAGCATCAAAACTGTTTCTATGCAGGTGGCTACCAAATCTGAGGTCTAGCCCACAACAGCCATGTCAGAGACACGCCTGGAGCTTGTCTGCTTCCCATGTGGGCACTCCCCATCGTCCAATGGACCTGCTGTTCCCCCAGCTCTGCCCCAACAAAGCCAGCAAAGCGCAGCCCCGTGACAGCGAGCAGCTTCTGACTCACTTTCTCCAAAGAGCTCGACCCGCTGGCTGGGACATTCGAGTCTGGAAACTTCAGGAGAACAAAGTGGCTTTTTTTAAAGCCCCCAAGAGGCTGAGGAGATGTTTCACACTCCTGCTGGGTTTGTCCTCACAATGTTTTGGAGTGTTTGGTGGCAAAATAAGGCTGTTAAAGGGCTCCCTTTGCATCTGTTTCCTTTGCCGGTATATCTTTCAGAGTCTCTTGCCCCAGTTTGCTGATTTTGTGACGATGGCCTTCAAAGCTGCTCCAGAGAGGACAGCAGCTGTGAGAGAAGCACTCACCTGCATTGGCAAAGAGCAAAAGGGTTTCAGAGGTGGTGGAAGTGCTACCCTTTATATCAAATAGCACCTGGGAGCATTGCCCCATGGCAGCCGTGCCCTGCCCCAAGGAGCCTCCAGTCTCTCTGGGCAAATGCAGATCGCGGCCCACCTGGAGAGGCAGAGGTGTACGGTAGAGAGGAGTGCCCTCAGTGCCCCCTCATGCATCCTCCTGCACATCGGGGACAATGTGTTACCAACTCACTGCCCTCCTCGGTGCCCCAGGATGGACAAGAAGTGGCTTATCTGTGACATCTGTGTGTTGTCAGGTCACTTAAATCTGCATACGGGCAGAGATAGTTCTCAGTGGAGGCAGCATCCCTTCACCGGGGTCTGCATGCTGGCAGTATTGTGTAGGAGATTTGATATTAAAGGTACAGAAAAGTAAAAAGCAAAAGTAGGAACAGGGAGTGAAAGCTCTCCCCTCCCTTCCCCGGGGAGTTTGCTCCTTATCTAGCCCTGCTCCCGTTTCCTTCTGGGATAAACCAGGAATGGGTGGATTTGGTTTCCTTCACTTTTGCAATTGATGTGGCCAACCCAGACCTCCCCGCAGCGCTGCTGCCATGGGCAGGTGAGGAAGAGCCTCCAAATCTTCTGTCCGGGGTGGTTTGAGAATCAGCTGTGTTCCGGGGCCAGGGCTGCCACGCCGGCATGGGAATGCTCTGGAAAATTCACTTACCAGGGCCTCTTCATCTAAAGAAAAGTGGAGGCACCGGGGGTCCAATTACAATGTATTTAACATTTCTGAGCGCAGTGGGGCCTCGCTGTCTCACAACTGGGTCATGCAATCAGCCTCAAGCTGCAATGTCAAACTGGCTCAAGGATTAAGTGTGTTGTAACTGGAGCCGTGAGCCCGGTGTGTTGGGAGGGGGAGACTTTTATCCGGCTGTGATTGCGAAGTGGGAGCAGGGGTGATGTCCGCCAACCTGTGCTTTGCAAAGCGCTCAGCCATGTGTGGTCGGGAGGCGTCTTGGAGAGTTGGCCGGAGGATTTGTGCAGCAGCGTGTCCTCACGTCTACTGTGTGGGAGCTAAGCCCTTTTGCAGAGCTTTTGGTGATGTCTCTGAAGGACAGTCTGGTGGTGCCGGGTGGTCTGCCCGAGCACCGTTGGGTTAAGAGGAGATGTGTGCTTGCAAAGCCGCCCTTTGGCCCCAAATAAATGGTTGTCATAGTCCCCCTTTGCAAGAATGGTCACAAGTGCTGGATCTGCTCAGTACTGGCTGAAGACTGGTACCCACTGCCCTCGTACGTCCCCCTCCCCGGGGCCCTGCTCATGTTTCTTGCTCTCTGGCTTGTCCTCACTGCAGTAATGTGTGTGTGGGGAGTTTTCTGTTCTGAAGCTGGCTGGGGGTGAGTTGTCTGAATTGCCTGTGGAGGGATTTCTGACTCTTGACACTCCTGTAGTAGATGGAAAAGGAAACAAAACCAGCACTGAAATGTAATGTCAACTCAAGAAAAAGATAGTGAAAAAAATATCCCTCTGAGCTGATCAACATTTACTTTACACTTTGAAATCTTGCAAAGCTACAATAGCATCATTTCCTAGCAGGGACGGGAGGTGGTGCCTCTCCGAAGGAGGTGAAAGGCGGCGACCTGCCCTGGCTGGGACGTTTGCTTAAACACGTGTGTCCATGAAGGTCTGCACAGGGCAGGAGTTGGGGAGACCTGCTTTCCTCCGCTCCCACAGAAATCCCACCTTCCTCTGCTCCATGTTTTAGGAAGCCAAGTCTCCTTCCCTGTGTGATGGGGGATTATGTGCTAGAAAGGCAGTTTGGGGAAAGCCCTTCCACGTGTGCAGGGAAGGCAACAAGCCCTGAGCTTTGGTCAACCTGTCTCCGTCTGCTAGAGCCAAGCAGGAGCTCTAGCTGCGATCACGGGGAAGTTGCAAGTGAGAAGACAACGCTTTTGTCTTGCTCGGAGAGGGAAAAAAGGTTTGAATCAAAGGCTCAGCTTTGCTTTTCTGCACTGGCCTTTGCTTTGTTCTGTGGCTCTGCTTTTCCCCCTCGGCTATCAGATCCTCTCCCCAGAGGAAGCTGGCAGCCGTGCCTGCTCTGGAGGCATCAGGCGGCTATTGTGTCTGCACAGATGGACAAACAAACAGGCCACGGGCTCGGGGCGCACGGGGCAGCCCCCAGCCCAGCCCTGCACGCCTCGGCCTGGGGGGGCCGTTTGTCGCATCCTTTCTAGCACCGGTCCCCGGGGTCAAGGACTGCGGGGAAACGTGATCCGTTGTAGCAGGAAAACAGGAAACGGCGCTGGTGGCAGGAATTTGTTTCATTTAGCATTTCACATCCTGGGGAGGCGTGGGGCTGAGGCTCGTTGCATCGTGCTGCTGGAGGCCGGGTCTCCAGCAGCCACGCGTCAGGCAGCCCTTGTCCTTCTTCATTAGCTAAGGTGTCTTTGTGCTTTGTGGGGAGTCCTCACACCTCGCATGAGTGCCATGGGGTCTGCCATCACCCCTGACATTCCTGCCTCCAGCTCCGATGGGGTTAGGGCACTGTGGATGCTACCAGGGAACGGGTTAGGACATGTCCAACTGGGGAGCAATGCCCATTGCACATACTGCTCCTCCAGCTCCAAAATAAACATGTCCTGCTGATGCCCGTACCCCAGGGCGGGTGCACAATGTGGGCCCTTGTCCCATGCTGTGCCCCCCATCTGCCTGGGGGACCCTGGGCACCCCAGCTCACCACAGGGATGGGGGGCTGCAAACCAGACCTTTGCTAGCCTGGACACCCCATGCAGAGCAGAACGGCTCCCTGCAGCATGTGCCAAAGGAGAAAGGGCCAGGGATCATTCATGTGGCTAGTGGCCATGATTCCACGATGGGGAGCAGCACATGGCCGGGTCCAGCGGGATGCCCTGTGTTATCTGTGCTCAAACATCTGCACTGTGCCGTTACACCAGTGTTTACTCTCTAAAGACACGCCGTGGCAGCCGCAGGGTTTGCTTCAGGATGCCTTCCTGCACGGCGGGCGCCTGAAATCCCTGCTGCTGCCAGGCTGCTGATGTGCCAGGGCTGGATTTCTGGTTCCTGGCTCTGAATTACTACCTGCAGACTCACCAGCCTGTCCCGTGCCTGCTTGGGTCCCAGAAAGCTGCATCTGGGGAAGCGGTGCTTGCTCGGAGAACTGCCCGGGCTCGCATGGCCCCTCGGACCGGAGCACTGTCCCCGCTGCTCACGCAGAGCGGCTGTGGCCTCACTGGAGCTGCTGGGCAGCCACCGCCCCGAGGCCCGGAAAGCCCTGCCTTTGCCCGCTGATAATCCGCCAAACTGCCAAGTGGCCCTTGTATAAACCGTATTTGTATTCCCGGGGAAACAATGCTGCTCGCATTGTTTAGGGCTGGAATAGTGTCCTGGAAAGCCTCCGAGCCCTTGGAAAACTCTGGCTTTCTATAAATATAGAGAGGCAGCTGGGAAAGGGGAATGGAGTTTGCAACAGGAAGATTTCTGCCCATCCCCAGGTTGTGTCACGTGTGCTTGAGGTGCTGGGTCATCTGGACCGCAGGCAGCCATGCTCATGCTGCCACTTTGGCATCCTTTGCTCGCAGCCAGACCCGGGTGAGCCGAGAAAGGGCTGTGCCTGCCCGGGAGGACCTTTGTGGGGCTCCTGGTTGCGAGCTGCACACCTCCCCGTGCGCACACAACCGTGGGCACACGCACACGCGCCCCGCTCCCGGCCCCGCTCACACCGGCTCCCGTTTCCTTCCCGAGGCGGCCGCAGCAGGCGGGATTAGTGATTTATTAATGAAGCGAAGTGACTGTGCCGCTGGGGCGTGCCAGGCGGAAATGTCTGCTCGGGGAGATTGGATAACCCTCTGGCCTGTTTCCCTTTGCAGCCTTCAAACGGCTGCAGCTCCCAGAAGCACCATATCCTTTTCCTCTTGCTGCCTTCTCCCTCCCTGCGCCAGGCCGGCTGCCACCGCAGGCAGAGGGGGGATGCAGGGACATCCTCGCTCAACCCCATGGTGGCAGCTGCTCAGGGAAAGGACAGGTCCATGAGCTGGTTCTGGAAGTGATGTGCAGGGTGATGTGAGCCCTCCTTCCTGCATCCAGGGGTTGTGGGGGTCCCACTGCCTCCACCAGCCTTTCTCTGGGTCCCGTGTCTGCACCCGAGTCATCTGGACTGGGGTTACTTTAGGGGATGTGGGGAACAGCTTTGCTCTTGGTCTGGGCTGGGTGGCAGCTGATTCAAACTCACAGGTAGGGTTTCAAAAGGAAAGGTGCAAACTGCGGTACTTCTGATAGAGTTTCTTGGGGGAATAATTTAATTTAGAGTGTCTTGTGCTGTGTGCATCTGCTTTGGGCTCATAGGCCTTTGCACAACCGTCCCAAAGACAGTTAAAACCAAACTGTACAGACAGTTTTTGCATCCTTCCAGCCTGGGAGACCTGAGCTTTGCTTTGCACCCACAAACCTCAAACCCTGGACTCTGCACAGATATTCAGAAAGCAGCTAAATGCTCCCTGAAGCCCTTGTCCGAGTGCATGGCCTCGGCCCGTACAGGTGAGGGCAGGACTTCTGCTCTCTTGAGTTTAGTATCTGAGCAGTGGCACCAGTTACAGCATGATTTTTTGTTATTCAGTTGCCACAAGATCCATAGTTAGTTTATTAGAATAATTGGTGATAATAGATATTGCCATTCCATTTGCTCTAGGAATAAAGCTGTGTTTAACTCTGGGGAACTCTAATAGTAAACAACCAGGGAAAACTAGCTCAGGGCGCAGTCACTCTTGGGCTGAAATCCTGCCTGGGAAAACTGCAGCCTGGAGCAAATATTTACAGCTGAACTGTAAATGCCTGTGAGGAAGGGTTTTATAGCGGGTGCCCATGCGTGCTCTGCTCTGACGCCAGGTGGGTTCTGGGCTACATACCGCAGGACCTGTCTGCAAGGTTCTTGGGCCTCTACTTTATGATAAATGTAAAAAAAAGTCCTGTTCCCACAAAAATCCATCCCCTGGGGTTTCCAGGCTTGGAGAGTGGGTGGCCAGCAGCAATGCAGCGTGTCCCCAGCGTGGTATCCCCCGGGCCATCAGGCATGGAAGGAACATGTGTGCAGCCACACGCGCGCCCGCGGCCTGTGCATCCCGCAGCAGCTACGCTGCAAACCGCCGCCGGCTCCTGCCCACCTCTGTCAGCACAAACTGCTTCCAGGAAAGGGGGTGGGAGAGGAAACAAGCACTAATGAAGAATCCCTTGGTGAAAAATGTGTTTCTACAACCGTTAGATTATTTTGTCCTTGAGAGGCGGGGGAGGGAGCCTCATTGCATTCCAGCCTTGGCTCTGGGGACGCTGATGCTGTGCTGCCCAAGGGCTCTATCTGGGGGTGCCCCATCACCCCCTTGCTCCTTTCGAGCCCCCCTTGCTCCATGCTGCTGTGGGAGCAAAAGCATCTGCTGCGGGGCTGCTCCTCCACAACGGTGTGCTGCTCCCGCATCTGCCCTGCCTGCTCCTGACCTTGGGGACCAGGGGTCCCACCTCATCCCCATCACGCAGCATCCCCAGCAGGGTCATCCCGCCCCTGTCCTCAGCTCACGGCAAATGCAGCATGAGCTCCACCACCAGCAGCGGCCCTGGGGCCTCGAGCAGAGCTGAGTGACCAGCTGCTGGCTGTTCTCCTGCAGCAGGGAGGAAGGGGCAATGACTTAGGTCTTCACTGAACAGAAACAGAGGTGGTTGTAGGGTGAGCTGCACCTGAAGAGACAGACCCAGGGTCCTCTTTTGAGAAGGAACCTGGGGAAAAATATAGCCTAATTTAAAGGGTGGAAATGCTCCTTCCTTTCAGATCGTAACAGTCCCCCTCTGGGGTTTATGCGGGAGATGCGTGTCCCCTGCCAGGGATGGCAGTCCCTGGTGGTTACCCTGGACTGGCTCAGCAGGCACCAGGCCGGGGACAGACAAGTAGCAGGGACTGTCACAGCCATGAAATGCCCTGTGAGCACCCTCCAGCCATGGGCTGAGGCGTTTGCAGAGGCTGGCAGGGACCAGTGCTGAAGGCACATGTAGGACAGTCAGCATTGGGGCTGTTTACTGGGGCTCTGGGGCTGCCCTGGGTTCCTGAGGCCCCAACTGCCTTTCATCTCCTGCACTCAGGAGTGACCCAGGCCAGGAAACCAGGGGATGTGGTGACCCGTTTCCACTATGTCGGGATGCCTTGCATGTCCTCCTCAGGCTCCTGTGGCAGGTCCCAGCCCGGGGCTGCCGGCCTTTCTGCACACCGGGGTGCCCAGAGTACCCCAGCTGAGCCATCAGCGTGCTGCGGGCAGCGTGGCCGCTCGGCATTTCATGGGCGGACGGCAGCAACGACATTCCTTCGGAGATGGGACGTTTCTGCTCAGGAAGGCCTGAAAAAAGCCAGGGACAAAGGCGGGAAGTGATGGCGGCTGTGTCTGGAGTTATCTTGCCGCTGCACTTGCGGGGGCTGCTGAGTGACAGCGCTTTTCTGTTTCGCTCCTGAGAGTCAGGAAACACTCATCTCCGCCGGCTCCCTTCCTGCCCTGCCTCGCCCCGTGCTGCGGTTCAGCAGGTCCCGGGCAGGGGGACGGAGCCCAGCTGCCTCTCCCGGCGGTGCCTGGTGTTGGTGGGTGCCGCTGAGGAAGCCCTGGGGGTCCCTATGCCAGCACATCCTCAGTCTCCTAAGCTACAGCATCCAGAAGCTGGGTGGGCTTCATCAGCCAGGGTGGCAATGGAGCATAAACGCCTTTTACCCAAACCAGCTTGCTCCCGCGGGTGGGAAATCGGTCAGAAAGCTCCAGTCGGCTTGAAGAGCCCCAAACCAGCTGTTTTCCACCATTTCCTCACTGTTAGTTCATTTAAATCAGATCATTTCTCTGACTTGGCTTCTCAGCAGAGCCCTGAGTGAGGAAAGCTGGTAGCAGCACCGATGGCATCTCGCTGGCTCCCAGCCCTGATCCGGTCCCCTGTGCCACAGGGTGGCGGGGAGGGTAGGAAGGGGCAGGGCATTGCGCATGGTCCCCTGGATGGTGGGCAGGGGACAAGCCAGCCCGGCCATGCCACCGAGCTGGAGGCAGCCAGCACATTGGGAGAGAAATGCAGCCCCGCTGCTGCAGCCAAACTGGCCCTGGGGGGACCCGGGGATGACTGCGCAGGGAGGGGATCCCCCCAGCGCAGCGATAGCGCAGGGTGCAGGACCATTGTATCATCTTCCCTGAAATGGGAAGTGAAAGAGTAACAGTAAAAGGATGTTTAGCTTAACCCTGTCTGCTTTGGAGTATCCTGTGCTGAAATGTTGCTTTACAGTTTCTTCCAGAGCCTGCTCCGCTCTGGAAGCCAGCAATGCTCTGGATGCCAGCGATGCACCTGGGACTTCAATAAAAAAGGAATCTGTTTTGTGTCCCTTTATGAGTGGAAGAATTGCAATAATATTTTCAGTTGGAAAGACTGTTTTTTCCACCATGAAAAAAGCATTTTATTTTTGCTAATAACACTTAGCATTTCTCGAGCCAAAACCAGCCCCAAAGGTGTTGGCCAGACTGAGCTATGGCTTCTCCTCCTGCCTGTTTCAGCGAGGCGCGATCCGCCTGGCCTGGTGTCATGGGGTCCTCAGTGCTGGCAGTGGGAGGGGAACAGGGATTTCTCCTGTCCCTGTGGTCAGAGCCAGCGTACAACCCCCACGTCCTGCTGTGGAGACCTCAAAGAAGGGGTTTATACAGTATAACAAAACACAATGCGAACCAGGTTTATCACTAGAGTGGGTTTCAACGCTCGCCCAGGCTGTCACGGTGTTTAGGGTGTATTTCAGTATTTTTCAAACACGTTTTTATAGCTCACTTGTCAGCCAGGTTCTTTGCCAGCTCTGCCCCGGCCCAAAGCTCCCACACAGCCCCGGTGTGCTTTCAAACCCACTTTGATTACTTTTACAACCCCATTTTGGTCTGATTTGCTTTGCTGCTGCAAACAGCAGGTTTGACGAGACACCATTTGCAGCAGCTTCTCCAGCGCGTGGGATCGGTAGGGAGCAGCGGCGATAGCCTCAGCCCTGTGAGAGCTGAGCTGCCAGCCCTCAGCGAAGGGAAGGGCGGCAATTAAGAAGCCAGCAGGAAAGCAAGTGATTTCTGTCACTGCCGCTCCGTGTCTCGGCTCAGCGTGGAATTGCAGCGGCCACAGAGGTCAGGGAGCCCCGGGAAGCTGCGGCAGCGTGTCCCCGGGCTGGGGAGGGCAGGGTGAGCTGCGCCGCCGGGATCTGTTCTTCCTGCAGTGATTTTTAGTAGGGGTCTCCGTTTCCAGGGCAAGTTCAACCAGGGGGGCTGTAGCCAAGCCCTATTTTCAGGTAGTGAAAATGCCATTGCTGGAGAATCCGGTTTTCTTTTCAGGCTTCTGAAAACTATTTGAACACAGAGGTTTCTACAATGACTTATAGATTTGGAAATGCGGGCGTTGTGTTTTCAGTGACACTATGGCCTTCAGAGGGTTGCCATGTTTCAGATCCGAAGTGGAGACTGGGGTGCACAGAGCACCCGCGTCCAGAGATGGGGCTTGGGCTCCTCCACCGCTCCCATGTCCCGGATGGGTCCACTTCGCTCTGAGCTGCCCTCGGCTCCCAGGGATGGAAATGTCACAGCAACTGGCTGCAAACCTGCCGCAGTCTCCGGGCTGAGCCGTTCTACGCTAATAACAGATTTTTCTAGGGCCAAGTTCCTAAAGTCCCGCAAAAAACAGGGCTTTGTCATGGAAATGCTGAGACGACATTAATGGCAGTGTCCTGAACGCAAGTCTAATTAAAGAGAGGAAGGAGAACTGAAGCAGGATGTCCTGTTTGGCTGCCCAGGATGGAAAGCTTGTCACAAATAAAGTGCATTCTCGTACTTTGTCTCTGTCCCTCTGCACAAGGCTTTCCCAGATTCTGCAAACATTCATTTTCTTATCTCTCCTGGATTCTTGTTTCTTTTCTTTTGACATAGCTCCTCACAAGAATGTTTTTTTCTCTGCTGTATTCCCCACCGGGATCCCGAACGCACCATTCAAACAAATGTCATCTCCTCGAGTACAAAGTGAATGTGCTTTTTATTCCTTGAACAAAATCACTTGGGCACAATAGCGGGTTGGCTCCGTGCAAAGAAACTTTCCTATTAACGTCGCAGAATAAGCTCTGGAAGCGAGCAGGGACAGGCAAGTCAAAGCTGGGAGCAGGATGGCAAATGTTTCCTTTTGAAAACAGGCTTTCCACTGAATTAGCCCAGGGTATGTCACAACCAATCTC
Source organism: Stercorarius parasiticus (assembly GCA_013396915.1). Taxonomy (NCBI): domain Eukaryota; kingdom Metazoa; phylum Chordata; class Aves; order Charadriiformes; family Stercorariidae; genus Stercorarius; species Stercorarius parasiticus. The sequence continues at coordinate 125,919 of VWZL01000744.1, read as the reverse complement.
CGAGCTGCTTCCTATGATAGCAGAAAAATAAATCAAAATCAAAACAAAGCAAAGAATAAAGAAAAAAAACAAGGAACTCAGAAATAACAGACAAGTAGTTTAGCTCACTGTGTGCCACAGGAATCCTGATCCAACTGATTTTTGTGCTCATATAGAACATACTGAGTGTTGGTGGCTTTGTACCTGAGACAAGTCTCAGTGAAGCTCAGCTTTAAGGCTGATACTTGAGCTCAAAGCACGGCGCCAGCAGCGCTCTCCTGCAAATCCGGGATGCAAAATCTGGTATGTTTATGGAAAATAAGATGCACGATCCAAACTGAAGTGTTCATTTGTGCAGCAGGAGGAACAGGGGGCACGTGACGATGTCCTGCTCCAATGCCTTGATTTCTCTGCTACCAACTGCCTGATCTAGATGTTATCGTTCCCGCTGTGACATTGGCCACGGTGCCTTTGGTGACCTGCTCGTGTGCTCGGAGCGCAGACCCTCTCTGGGCTGGTGCCAGGGAGGCAGTAGCAGCTCCAGGGCTGGTCTGCAGGGTGGATTTCTATGACTAAAGGCTCCCCGCAGTGTGCTGGGCTGGCACAGCCTCCAGCAGCCTCCCTGAGCCCTGGCTCCTCCAGGAGTAGAGGGAAAGTCCCCTGTTGCTGCTCAATGAAAGTTGGGTCATTCCCAGCATTTCTGCTGGGCAAGTTGTCTCCTCTCCATTGGGGCACTTGGGTGACACTCGTGTGCCCAGAGTGGGGTAGAAATTCTGATGTCTGCGTGCAGCCCAGGTTGGGACTGACTTCTGCTGCCTTCTGATGGGTAAACCAAGGAGTGGGGAGGGAATGAGCTTACTCCAACCCCATGGGGGACCTGGCAGCCCTGCGGATGATGTGGAGCTCAGCGCTCCTCTAATTGCCTCTCCAGCTCTGCCACTATCCCTGGCCTTGCACGAGCATTCACAACCATCATGATCTGTCATGCCTTGGCATCCCCACAGGGTACAGCCTACCTGGTCCCACTACAGTAGGGCTTGTCCTCCCAGCCTGGTCTGGAGTCCCAAACCCAGTGCTGTGACTGCTAAACCCGTCCTTCCTGTGAGAGGAACAAAATACCTCCTGGGTACCAGCCTTACACGTCCAGCTCCACCGAGACCAGATCCCTGCTCTTCAAATAACCCACTGCTAGCTTTTACACTGCAAACCAGTGGTGCCTCTGGGTCATCACCCTGACTGTTACGCAGCACTTTCTCTTGGCCGATGGGGATTATCCCACCAGGGAAATCCAGTGGGTACGAGCAGTGTGAACTGGGATTTGTGTTGTCCTTTCCCTGACCGTGTCCCGGGGGTACCCTCTAGGCTCTCCTGGACTTTGTGCCTTTGCCTTGTCCCTCCGCAGCCCTCCCTCTCCCTGAGCCCCTGCTCAGAGGGTGCATTCCTGCGGAGCTGTGTACACATTCCCTGCATTGCTGGCACTGCTCCGAGAGCCGTCCCCGACACACCGGCACGACTGGGAGCTGTTGTAGTGACTAGGGGAAAGTTTAGGCCTCCTCGTTCTTGCAGGTTAATGAATTACCTTTGTGCACCAAGGTGCTGACTGGGAGTTCAAGGGGAAAAGAAATAAGAATAGAAACCATGGGGTTGGCAAACTCCTATCCACATGTGCTGTAATCCTTGCCTGCTCCATGCACCACTCACACCGCTCTCTGGATGTAGGGCTGGGCTCGCCCAGCTTGGCTCCCTTGATGCCAACAGACCCATATGCAGAACCTCAGTTACATTCTGGCTTCACCTGGGGGGGTTTGGGCTGAAACTTTTGGTAGTAAAAGGTGAAAATGCGTGTTGGAGCTGGCAGCAGCAGCGGAGGCGAGGGAGCAGACCTGCTGCAGAGAGCTGGAGGGTGACACCATTTCCTCATGCAGTGAGTCATCGCAGCCATGGCATTTCCAGATGCACCTTTGCCTCACGCCAGGCTCTGCAGACGTATGACCTTAGCGGGGAAGATGTCCCCCCGGCTCTCTATATCGGCTCCGGTTTTGTCCCTCTGAATGCTGGCGGGGGCATCCCTCCAGCTGCACGCATTGAGGCCGGACGACTTCGGAGAAGAAAAGTGGAAGCCTGCCAAGATATATTTGGAGAACCGCAGCTTTAGTATGGAGAGGTGACTTCATCCCAGCTGAGCTGTGAGGTGTCTGTGATGTGCTGTCAGGGGGCTCCGCGCCTGGGTGGCTTTGCCCCCTGGTAAATCACCGGAGCCAGGTGAGGCACTGGGCGGGCAGGCTGGCTCCGGCAAAACCAAGGAGGCTGTCTGCCTGGGTAAAACCAGGATGAAAGCAACAAGAGAGCACAAAATAATCTGTTTAACCATTAGGCCACATTCATCCTTCCTGCAGTGATCGCAGAGGAACTCCCCCCGGGAGAAATTTGGCCCATTTTGTCTAATTAGTTTCTCTCCTGCTGACACTTGCTGACACTTGCTGCTGACATTGCCCAGCTGCAGCTTCACGTTCTGAGCAAATATTTTGCTTGGATGGGAGAAAATCAGCCCCGAGGAGCTTGTGTGCGTATGTGGGAACCCAAACTGGAGCTGGATCCCCTGTTCATTACCTGCATCCCTGGAGGAAAGCAGAAGGCAGGCCTGGGAAAGCGATGCTCTTGCTGCAGCACGCACGATGTGAGCTGTTATTCTGAGCTCTGACTTTGGGGCAGAAACCCCTCCGCTGGCTCATGCGGGGCTGTGCCGGGGGCTCGGTACAGGTCTGACCGATGCTGTGAAAAGTGATGAGAAGGAGGGAAGGGCAATGAGTCCCTTCGGCTGCAGGGATGCAGGGATGCAGCCTGCTAATGCTCTTCATCCAGGATTGCTCTGGTGAAGCGCTGGGTACCACAGGGAGGTCCCAGACCGCGGCACTTGCCTTGACCAGCTCTGGGGCTGATTGCTTCAAACATCCTGAAGCGCTCTGTGCCCTTGGAGATAGGATGCTTAAGCATCTTTTAAGGTCTCAGCTCCTGTATTCTCCAGCTCTGCAGCTTCCTTGGGAATCTGGCTTGCAGGCCGGGAGAAAGAAATACAGAAGAAAATGCGGATATTCAAGGCCCACTAAAATGGAATGAGGACTAAAATGGTTAGGAGTCACAGACGACACCACACAGATGATGTTTTGACACTCAGTCAAGCCCCTGAGGCCTCGGCTCACAGCCTTTTCCCAGGGAAGTTGGGAGAAAGTTTTGTGGTTGACTGAAAGGGGACCACAAATGGTGGGGCCAAGGCGAGGTCTTGACCATGTAACAGGTTGAGCCGATGCCCTGTCTGCTTGTACAGACAGCTCAAAATAGGACTTTTGGGGAGAAAGGGAAGGAGATCCACTAAATCCCATCCACCACATCTCATCCGACCCACCAGACTGGCAGCGTGGGGGAGGGACAAAGAGAGAAATGGTAAATATTTTGCAAAAAACCCCAGGGACTGTCCCTCCTAGCCAGGAACTGCTGACAGGTTTCGGTGACGCCCTTCACCCAGGATAACCGAGAGGGGAGCACGTGGTGCAGCATTCGCAGTTGGGCCCCGCCGCTGAAGGATGGCGCGAGCGGCTGCGTGAGCCCTTTGTCAGGAAAAAGCCTTTATGACTATATTTGTGCAGGCAGCTCTAACTGCTCAGACCTTTATTCTTTCAGGCTTTTAAACTAAAGGTCATTTTCTCTTCCCTTCCAGAAAAAAAAAAAAGTAAAAAAAGAAGTAAAAAAAAAAAAGTTAATTCCTCTTGACGCAGATCCCCTTCCCCTCTGGATGGGAGTTCAATTGTTCTTGCAAGCAAACTCCAAATCTGCCCCTCGCATTCACTTCCTTTTTCCTGCCCAAAAGGAAACAGAGATTTCTGACTGTGTGAACTAGTCCTTTATTTAAGGATACAAGAAAATAGCTAAATGCTAATTCAGTGTAGCGCTACGCGCTTTAGCATGCTGCACGGCAAAACAAAAGAAAGAGAAACATATCCCCGCCCTTCCCAGTTGAATTGTAAACTGCCCACTGATTTGAGTATAATGGGTATTTATGAAAGTTATACTAAAACATTTACTGAAGTCCAATGCAAACCAAAACCCTTCAGTCAGGAAGTTTTTAGCTACCAAAAATAATCACCAGGACCTGGCTAATATTTTTAACGATCATGCGTTCTTGGGAATTTCCTCTTCCCCCCGTGGAGATAAGTGATTAAACAAAATAAAGGCAGTGGCCATTTTGATACGCTGCGACGTGTCAGAGAAGAGACATATCAACAGTTCTTTTTTTGTATATTTTTCCTAAGTCTTGACTTCTGCATTCACTGTCTGACTTTTAGGCTGAATTCTACTTCCCTGTTATGTTGCTGAAATCCAGTGGAGTCAGCAGAAAAGCCATGAGAGCTTCCTGGGTAGGACTTTTAAGCCAAGGTATTAGATCCACTAACGGGGAGACAGTTATCTATTACACGCCTTATTAATTCTATAAAAAAGACATTGAGCTCTATTCAGCTGCACGTTATTTGGCTTAATCATTTCTGTAGAGCGCCATTATCGTAACTTCCTGTCCATTCTTCAGGTCTTCTCCATGGAGACCTCCTCTGGACTTAGACCCACACAACGAGAGCAGAACCGGCCCTTTGAGTGTGTTTTTCAATACACCAAGTATTTTTAACACAGAAAACTTTTAATCAGTTGCAAGTGTTTTAATCTGCAATGGGGGCAGTTTTAAAATTTCAATTCTTCTTGCCTGTTAGGACCAGTAAGAGTCACTGGGAAAGGGAGCGTCAGCTGTAGGCAGGGAGGAGGAGGGCTTTCAGCTTTGGTGGAGGATGGAGCAGCCCAGAAGAAGTTGCCTCCCCAGGATCTAACACCATTTTGTGCTGTGCAAATAGCTTTGTTGTGGTGAGAGGGAAATGTTTCCCCTTTCGGTGCCTTCCCCCAGAAGCCAGCCTTGTGTGAGCCAGCACGAAGGTACTGCTCCAGCCTCCGGCTTTAGGCACCAGGAGGTTGGTGCCTCTGCACCACCCAAATCGCATGCCTGCTCCGGTGGGGTGCACGGCTCTACTGTCAGACCCTGCAAAGGGATGGCTCTTATTCCTTATCCTCTATTTTAATGGTACGCCTTTTCCTCCCAACCAGTCCTCATGGTGCTGCATGAGGATTTCATGGAAATGAATGGTCACTGAAGGTCTTCCAAACCAGGTCCCTTGTACGGGAGTGCAGAGCACGAGGAGAAGAGCTGAACTCCCAGATGGTGATAAATCATCCTAGAGAAATCCAGCTCATCCTTTTCAAATACACACGTGTGTCAGGGACATTAAAGCACGTGGCTTGTTGCAATAAGATACAGTTCTCACTAACTCATCAAAACAAACGCTAATTTTGATTAGCCCTCAAGGTGTTTATTTATCACCAAGGCAACCCGTTAAGGTTTGAAGCAGGGAGAGGACACTTTCTTTTTGCATCCTCAGAATGGAGGCAGGTCTGGGGCGGCTCTTGATCATTTGTGGGGAGAATTCAAAATGCATATTTTGCGTCTTTGCTGAATGAAAAGTTCTGCATTGAGGATTTGAACTGTTGTCAAAGGATAGTAAAAATAAAAGACTGATTATAAATGTATCCGTCTGTATAGATGCTCCTGGTGCAAGAAAGGGGCAGCTGGATTAACTGAGGAAAATTTTGGCAGTGGAAAATGTTTTCCCATCTTTCTGTGCTGGTGGGAGCTGGCTCCAAGGCAGGCACCAGGGACTTGCAGGGACTGCACCTCCTCGTACCTTGGGGAACTGGGGGAAAACATGCAGGTTTCCCAGCCCAGTAAGGAGCCCAGGCACTCGGTCCCTATTCAGTCCGCAATAATCCTTCTCCGTAGGGACTTGCGATGAGCAAGGCCCTCGTAGCCCGGTCCTACCAGCTGAGGAAACGTCTTTGTCCTTGCATGGACAGGGAGACACTGAAACCCCCGCAGTGTAGATCTAATCCACCCTGTGTGTCTTTCCATTGCACATGGGTTTCAAAAAGATACGGTCTTGCTCAAATATTTTCTGAATGCCTGCTACCTTCCTGCAGCAAGGGGAGGTATCTGTGAGCGATACAAAGCTGCTCCGGCAGGACAACATTGAAACCTTATCTCACACCAAAGGGCAGATAAAGGAGCCTTTTACCAAGCTGGCTTAGCAAAAGACAGGCTCTGGGTTTTTTTGCATCTCTGTTCTCGGTGCTATCACAACAGCAGCAGCAAGGCACGGCCATGTGCCCGACCTTGGGTACACCGGGGTCCCAGTGGTACCCCCGAGCGCACCGCTGCGGAGCAGGGGAGTTTGTCCCCGAGCCCAGGGTTTGCTGCCCGTGTGCAGGACACCAACTTGCAGAGTATTCAGTCTCTGCTCCCCGTCTCCCTCACTTTCTCCCCGTCTCTTATCAGGCTTTCTTTGAACTCTTTGTCAAGAGCAAGAGTGCCAGGGGAGGCTGAGTCCGCGGGGTCGCTCAGATGAAGCACATGGAGGGCTGGTGTGCCGCTCAGCCCGCCTGCACGGGAGCTGCCCACCACCGCTCTTACAGGAATGGATTTTTCACGGGAAATCACACACAAGCTCTCTTGGTAACTAGTACACAGTCCTTGGCAGCGCCGTGTGTGGGAGTGCTTCAGCAGTGTCTCGGGGCGGCTCTGCTTCAGGAAAGCACAGATGTATGAGGTGCTTTACGGTACAGTCTGGCTGATCTTTTGGTGCCAGTCTTAATTTTGCTGGAGATGATTTATGTGGACAAGCTGACCTTGATGACACACGCTTGCTGGCACTGAGGTTCCGCCGCGCCTCTGACATTGTGCATGCAGGGCTTTAAGCATGCACTCAGGCGTTGCCCGCAATAGAAACACTTCTCTGGCCAGGCCTGTGTCCCGAGCCCCGCATGTAGCCTTTGCTTTGGCTTATTTCCATGTTAGAGACGTCCTGGAAGAACCTGCCAATCTTCTATAGGAAGCGCTACTTAAAGTCAGCATTATAGAGGTCAGCCTCCAGCTTTCTGTCATCCCAACCCCAAATCTTTGTGCAACATGATGCTGAATATCTAATTAACAAGTTGGTAGCAATTAGCCTTTGGTGTTAATGAGCGGCTACTAATGGGAGGGACAGGAGGCACTATTTGTGTCAAGACACCTTGAGAAATGTCTTCATTGCCCAACTGGAGACTTTGATGAGGAACAAGAGAGCGGGCCCAAGCTGACTTCTCCTGGGGGAGAGACCCAGCCGCTCTCCAGCAGCATCGGCAGCCTCCAGTCCCGGCAGTGTCAGCAGCAGATCCAGCCATCCCTGGATGATGTTGCATGGTGCTTCCCAAGTGTTGAAAATGAGGAGTCTTTCTGACTCTTACTGGCAGAGATAAAATAAGTGTTTACCTTGAGATAAAAAATCTAGAGATACAAAAAGCCTTGGGCAAGCTGAAACAACAGGGAAAGGCCTCGGAAGGGGCAGCTATCCCAAAGCATCTTTTCTTTACCTCTCTTTATGATGTTTTTTTTTAAATGAAAAGACAAATACTCAAAGAACCGAAGGAACAAATATTCCCCAAACAGCTCTGCCAAAAGTGCCTTCCCCAGTACTGTTTCCAGTGTCCCGCTGGACACGGGGCTTCCCAGTGACCCCCAAACCCCTCTGCGAACAGAACCTGTTGGCCACCTCAGCTGGTCACCCCGCAGGATGCTGCAGGGCCCCATCCCAAACCAGCCATCGTGTGCCCCGGCTCACGGCCTCCCCAGATACCTCACTGTCGAGGTTTTATTTTAACAATAATGCTTTTTTTAACCCTTAGGGAAATTGGAGTGAGAAAAATAAAATTCCAGCTAATTGTTCAAACTTTGAGGCTCTAAAGTTCAAACCTCAATTTTTGAATTGCGAGACTCTGATAGTTTCAGAGGAACTTTTTTCCTGAATTCCGATTTCTCTGAAATCTGCAACATTCTCTACAAAACATGGCTAAAATTCCTTTTCGTAGAAGATTTTCAGCAGAAGACAGATCTGTTTCCCAGCCAGGCTGCGGTTGCCTGCCAGACGCCCGAGGCTCTCCCTGCGCAGCAAGGAGCGCTAATGAAGAATACAATCTCTGAACTTGATTAATTACGTCTGCTCTCCGTGGGTACTCCCTGGGCACCCTCAAAACAACTCAAGAGGTTGTTAAAGCATGGGGACGGCAACCCGGGTTCAGCGGAGGATGAGCAGCAAAAGGTTTTGCTTTTCCTCCCCTGCTCCCCAAAGAGGTTCAGCTTTGAAATACCGTTTCCTCTTACACTTTGAGGCTCAAGCAAGCATCTGCTTCTTCTGCTGAGAAGAGAATTAAACCCCGTGTGAAAAGTTCACACCACCTAAAATTAGGAGTTAAGTTTATGTAGCAGGTTTCGTGCAGGAATCTAAAAGCAGTTCATGGATGTTATTGAGCAAGCAACACAACATCCCCATGATGGGACCTGCGCTTTTATTAACCGCCGATGAGAAAGCAGGCAAGGGATGGTAAAATAGTTTTTCCATGGAGAATACTGGAAGTGGGTGGAAACAGAAGTTGGGAAGCCTGGATCCCATGCCCCCACCCAACGGCTGGGGACCACTCCTAGATGCAGTGTGCTCCCCAAGAAGCAGTTGTCACTCAAGGATTTGGAGTGGCTCGAGCCTGGAAACATTTGACACGGTGCTCCTAAATCAAACAAAGGTCTGGGCCAGCTCTGGGGGGGTGCAGCAGTGCTTTCCGCTGGCTGAGACTCCAACCCCATCCCTCTGCAAGCAGCCTGCGTGCCCCTGCCAGACATGGCTGCCCTGCTCTCGGCTCACTGCGCTGGCAAACGCTGCACGAACTGAGCATGGAGTTTGTGCCATCTGATTTTGATTGCTGCTTGGTAATTGACTTTATTATTTAAAGTATCAAACGTTGCTGTGGGACAGCATTTTCCCTGATACTCGCTCGTGTGCTGATTAAACCCTGACTGACTGCGGCGTCACAGCAAACAGCAGCACGCTAGCAGAAAGCAGCCCAAAAGGGCCAATAAAACAAGCCAGGCAGGACTTCATTTCTCAGGAGCAGCTGAGACTTGGAGGGAAAAGACACACTTAAAAGAAAAGTTCCTGCAGCAAAACCATGGAGGAAAACTGATCATAAGACAAACGCAGCCTCAAACTTAAAGGGGTCAGTGTGGGCAGGGGGTATTCAACGGCAGCCACATCAGCTGACAGGAGAGCAGCATGCCACACTAATTGGCTAGTGCTAATGAGGAGCTAAAGCCCAATCCATCCCCATACTCAATTCACGCCTGACAGGCCCTGAATGCGGCTGAGCGGGGGCAGAGCGGCTGAGTGGGCTGCGTGGCCTCTGGACAAGCACGTGTCCTGGCTAGGGGCTGCTTGCCCATCTGCGTGCTCTGCTTTTGGTGGGTCCCAATGCCACCTGCCACCCTGGGCTACCAAAAAGGTCACCTTGTGATGGGCTGGGTAGGCTGCCAGGGAGCCTGTGTCTCAGCATGCGCTGGAGGGGACGCCAGCGGGAGTTTTGGGGATGACAGGCAGGTGCAAGCAGTGGTAGGGCTGTGGACACAGCCACGCATGGCCGGGTGTGCAGCACCAACACCCCGCAGTTCCCTCCCTCTCACACACCGTAACTGAGCCTTGGCTCACGCCCAGGTTTTCCCCAACACCGACTTCCATGGGAGGGTAGCGGTGGCTCTGCAAGATGAAGCGTCACGATTTCAAATTTAAAAATACCCGTTCATATAGCCCTTGCTGACCGCTTCCCGTTCTGGCAGCTACTACTAAAGATACTAGAGACTGGGTAAACAGGAAGCGTTTTCCACACATCCCTTTTCACTCCTGCGGCTCCACTGCCGAGGCCGCAGCGGTCCCACTCCATGCTCAGCTCTGCGTGCTTGTGGAGGGGTGGGTGGGCGATGTCCCAGCCATGCACCGTGACCTGTGTCCATGCTGGGGCAGAGGACACAGGGCAGATGGCGTAGGGCCAAGTGGTGGTTGCTGCGACTGATAAAATTTGGGTCGAGGGTTTTCCCCAAAGTTCATTGGCTTCAGTTTTGGAGGAGGTGGGGAGGAGCATGAGGATGCTGAGCGCCTTTGTGAAGGCTCTGCACATTGCAGGATTGAGCCTGTGTGTCTGCTGAGGGTGGAGCAAGCTGTCAGCTCTGGACCTGAGCTTCCAGTGTCCAGCACCTCTGATCTGAAATGAGCATCCAGTGCTGCCTCTTCTCGCAGGCAGCGTGTGCCGTCCATGCAAGCCCTGTAACTTTCCATAGGGAGCAGAAAAAAGGACGGAGACAGACCCTCCCTACAGGTTAATGTCGCATGCACGCACAAACACACATAGTGTTTCATGCCCAACCGAGCACAAACCACACACTTGTGCCTAGAAGAGACTCCCCCGGACAGATGCACTCCCAGGGAGTCCATCAGCGGGCGATGCTCACAGAAAGCAGCACGCCGTATAAAATCACCTATTGCCGGAGAGGATGATGGGCGGCAGAAAACAGCCTTTAAAAACCTGTCTGCCAAGGAAAACAAGTGGGGTCTTTCTTTAGCCATGCATTTATATAAATAAACACAGGAATATTTTGCAACTCCCAGGGGACTTGCCCAGAGTAATATTTTGCTGAATAAGGGTGGGAGTAATCCTCTGCTCACCGTAAGCCTGCGCACAAGCGCCCTGTGCTGCCCAGACCGAGAGGACCCCGGCATGTGTGGCACAAGCTGGGGACATGGATGACATCCATGTCCCCAGGGATGTGGCTCCAGGGGAGCCCCAGATGACTCTTGTCCCCAGACCCACACCATGCGCTCTGCCGGGACAGGAGGAAAGCGTACGGGCTGCCATGGGGGTCTCACTGCCCGCAGCAACCGCCTGGCAGCCATGGGGCCACTTGCTTGGTGGCCTGATCGTGTCCTCTGAGAGAATCAAGAAAGAATTACCATCTCCACAGCCCTCGTGTTCCAAAATGTCTCCTTTCCTAGCATAAAGTCTGGACCGAAGTTTCTAATTCCAATTAAAAAGTGTACTATTCCTCCTTTGGCTTCCCAGAACCAAGGTCACACATACACTTACATTAAATTTGAAATCACAATCAGCTTTGCACTGGGATGGCCTTGAAAATTACTGAGCTGGGGCAGTTGTTTCCATGCCCCTCACTGCTGCCCACCCACGCCATCTTTGCTGGGTGATGTCCTGCTGGTTTAGTGGTCCAAACTGCCCGTACCGTGCTCTTTGCCAACACAGGGACAGTGTGGCTAGGGTGACAAGGCATCCAACAGACTGACTGACCACTGCATTGTAACCCAAATTTCAGGGGGGTCGCAAGTACCCCAGGACGTGCTCCACTGGCGCCTAACTCCAACATGGCCCCCTCTTGAGAAGATGGCTGCCGGCCCCGCCATGCTTGGCAGGGGCTGGAAGAGAGGCCCTGGTGCTGTGGGGGTCCCCATTGCCCTCCCCCCCCCCGCCTTTCTGAGGTGGAATGATGGGTGGCTGTGGTGGGGACTGCTGAAATGTCCCCCATGCCGGCGAGGCAGGAGGGTGGGGGGCAGCAGCCATCTTAGGCCTGGTGTGAGGTGCAGGCGGGGAGCCCAGCTGGGTGGCCCTCTCGCTCCCCGTGTCCCCAGGGAGGCATGGCTGCCCCCCTCCATTTCGGCACACCGTGGCTGTCCCCAGTGGGCACGGTGTGGGGGTGCCGCCCCGCGGCCCCTCTCCCCCTCCGGGTGCGGGTCGGCCGTGTTTGTTCTCCTCGTGGCGCCCGTTATCAGCGCACAACACACACAGGAAGTCCTGTCTGGGATTGTCCATCCCCGGCCTGATTTATACAGGAAGAAAAGCATAAAAAGCCACCCTTCCACCTCAGCAGCCACCTCCTGCCTGTGCGTGGCCAGCGGCCGGCCATGCCGGGGGTGCGAGGCGGGTGTCCAGGCCGGCCGGAGCCATGGCGGCCAGGCGGGGATGGCCGCCGGGAGCCATGGTGGAGCACAGCAGCGCGACGGTGCTGCTCCCGGTGCGGCAGGGGACGGCAGGGCACTACAGGTACCGTACAAGCCCGCGGCCGTCACCACGGTGGGGATGAGGTGGACAGGACGGGATGGGGAGCTGGTGCTGGGGGGGGCAGCGGGAGTGTGTCCTTGCCAGGCCAGACCCCATGGGCTCCAGGGTGGGCTTTTGTACCACCTCAGGAGGTGACGACGGCAGGAGCCTCAGGGGCTGGTAGAACACACAGCGCTGGCAAAGGGCTGCCTAAGCAAAGGAGTTTTCAAAGCGTCCTTCGGCTGCTCCCAGCGAGGCTGGCTCCACTGTCAGCCACGCACGGGCTGAGCCAAGGAGCGTCTCCAGCACTGGCTTGCTCAGAGCACAGCCCAGCCTGCAGCACTATTATTTTTAATTCACCCCACTGGCACTCAGGCTGTTTTTCAGGAGGGGAAAACTCAGAGGGTAAATTTTACCTCCTGTGCATGTAGAGGAAGGCTGCGAAAACTTGCACAAATACCTGTGAGATACTTGGAAATTCTTAACAAACCTCTTTTCTTTCCATAACTCATTCTCTTTCTCCAACCGCCTGCTCTCTGAACACCTCCGACACCACGCCACGCTGTTCGTCCTTCCATCTGTGCTCCCCAGGCTGCCCTCTCTCCCCTCGGTGCAGCTGAGAGCGAGTGGCACCACCGCGATTCTTGGTGAATCTGATTTGATATGGCACCGCGGCAGAGTTGGGCCCCCAGATGCAGGCAGGACACAGGCAGGACACAGGCAGGACGGAGCTGCAGGCAGGGACCGTCCCTGCTCTCACGCAGCCCTGCGGCTCGCGCTGGCTGATGGCCAAGCCTGCAGCGTGCCCGTGGTTGCATGCCAGGAGCTCAGCAAAACCTCTCGCGTTTATAACTGTGGAGCTGGGTGATTTGCATGCTATCTGTTTTCGGCTACCTGCAGACATGTGGGTCCTGCCATCCTAATCTGTGGCATTGTACAGTGCGGGCAGGAGGCTTTCAGTGAGGCACCTGGGGTTTTTGGGGATAAAAGGCTGGCTGTGCATAGGAGCGGCTGGGATACCCAGGCACCGGCTGGCTGGGCAGGAGTATGGAGCAGGATCATGCCAGTGAACGGTTCTCAGTTGAAATAACCTTTTTCCCAGGGTCTAACATTGACGGAATCAATTCACTGGGCAGAGAATCAAACATAAAAAGAAATAACGAGGCTTGGTCAGTGATAAAATTAATTTAAAAATGGATTGGGCAGCTCTGCCACCACTTGGGAAGCTGTGCAAGACAGAAGCCCAGATGCGGTGGCTGGACTCTGAGCCTCCTCGAAAATCCGCCTCTCCTCTGGGCAGCAGCAGAAAACACTGAGTCTGCTCTGGCAGATTTGGAGTGTTATTCCCTGTGATCCCGCATTCATTCTGCTGATTGAGTTAGTCCCCCTCTATGCTGTTGAACTACCAGCTCTGCACAAGTTTCCCTAGAGGTAAGGAAGAGAAATTGAATCTGGGCTGCGGGGTCATTCGAGCCATTTCCCAGACTCTACCGCTGCAGATGGGGCTGGCTCTGGGGAGACAGATTTACAAACTGCAACAAATTAGTGTAAACGAACGTGACTCACAGTTGCACCAGCAGCAGAAGGGCATGGTGAAACACAAGGGAAGATTTAACTTGAGGTTTCTCTGTCTCTCAGACAGGGAAAGAGAAGGAAAGGGTCTCTGCAAACAGAAGAGGATGATCAGAAATGTAATTTCACTCTCCGTCCTCTCTCCCAAAGTGAGCACTTGGATTCCCGTCCTGCCCATAGCCTGGGAAGTGGCTGCAGAGGGGAACTCCGCTTAGGGCAGGTTTCTGGAGCTGGACACTTTCTCCTGATAGAGAAGGATAACCAGAGCAAAAAACAGTCTTGTGCGAAATGCTCTCTCCTGAGCTGCTCACTGGGCTGGCCGTGAGGAAGGGACCGAGCCGTGCATGCAACTCACAGCCATTCCCACCGCGCTTCCCGTGCGCTCCTCGGGGAATGATTCACTGGGAAAATGCAGAGGGGAAGGGCGGGGTGGGGGCCATTCCCTGCTGACTAACGACACTTTTTTCAGGGAAATTTCACAGAAAGACGCGAAATTCAGTTTATTCTTGGGTGAGATGAATCATTTCCCAGCTTTTGCGCAGCAGCCATTACTGCCTGCTCTAAGTGTAAATAAGAACTCATCTGTGTGCACATAAGGGAAGATAAACCTGGCTACAGGATGTTGTCCTGTTCACGCGTTTGTTTTTGCACAGCTACGGCTGGGCTGCTGTATGTCTCTGTGGTCGCCTTAAGTTATTACATACCGGTCCTGAGACAATTAATGCTTGTGAAGTCCTTAGGCAAAAAAAAAAAATATCACTTTGTGGGAATCAGATCTCGGTCATAATATGCATAGCACTGGGCATCTGGTGACGACAGACCAAGAGCTACGGGCCAAGTACTTTTCTTGGTTTGACCTGCTTTGATCCCACTGACATCAATGGACTCCTCTAGATTTCCACTGAGATAACTGGTCTGCAGCTGACGCAACTGAGAACAATATGGGACATAATAGAATAGTGGGAGGTCGTTTTCCTTACAGAGCTCTGCAGAACAGGGGCTGCTCCAAAGCCTAAACTTAAGTGTAAAGTTTACAAACAGCCGTATGAAAAGCCTGAGCGGAAGAGTTTGTCCTGAAACAGGAAAAGCCATTCCCCCTTTTTTCAGAAGCACCAAAAATTCCTGTGGCTTTAGCAAGTGCTTCCAGTTCTGTACAAGACCCCTGCAGAGGCCAGCGAGAGCCCACTGTACGCAGCAGGTACAGGGTCAGCCGTGGCTTGTAGTAGCTGAAAAGTTTTGCATCTGTATGTGTGTCACTCTTCTGTCTGTCTCCCCATCCATCTGTCTCCATCTGCCACCTCAGCACCCCTGGCCCCAGTCTGGGGAAGCGCTCGTGTGCCTGGGCACGTCCCATTTACTGTGATGGGCTGTAAGCGCCCCTCTCTTAAGAGAGGGCTCCTGATGTGGGACCTTAGCGCTCATCTCCTATTAATTTTCCTCTGTTAATCATTCCTTTTTCATGCCTGCGGAGCCATAGCAAAGTTGAGTCCCTCCACCCCAGCCCCTCCGAGCTCACCTACCGCACAGGGGGCTGGCTGGGAGCCCAGCCCACCCCTCCAGCCCTCGATCCACCACGGATGCTCTCAGGGTGATGCTGGATCTGGTGCTGCTGCCGGGGCGAGTGCGTTGTGCTTGGCAGGTCTGCGGAAGGGGCTCTAGAAATGGGGAGGTGGGTGAAAATCTCACCTTCGCCGCCAGCCTGGTGCTCAGCCTGAGATCTGCCCTGGGCCAGCACTCAGCGTGCCTCCGTAGCTCATACTGGTGGTAAAACCAGTGGGAGACAAGGAGATTTCGACATTGTTATAACTAAGAGAGTGGTTGGGCAGAAACATTTCTTTCTTGGCCTGGAGACAAGCATTAATATTAGATGTCGTGGGAGTACACTTCTAGTGTGCGCAAGGGAGAAAGCTTTGGAGGAAACATGTAAAACACCGGTGCAGAGAGGACTTCAAATTCAGACTGACTTGCAGTCAGGAGCCAAAATCCCTTACTGCCTTTGTCAGGAGCTCATCACACTGATATTAACAGAGCCAAGAGATCTGATCTTCCCCGACTCCGAACTGGCATCACTCCCCTGCTTTCAAGGGAACTTTGCCAGGCAGCGTCTTGGGGGATTTCCTCCCAGCATACTGAATATTAGCATATAAGACACTGAACCCTCCCTAAGATTGAAGGATTAAATGCTCTTTTAATGGGTTATACGCAGTTCTTAAGCAGCTGACATGGGTACTTGCTTGAGCAAAGATTTGACCAAGTAAGTGGAACTGAAAAGCAAACATTTTGCAATTAAAATACTCACAGAATTTTAAAATGTAGCAGAGCACTTCGGGACTAATTGTCTGATGGCTGAGAAGGCTCTAATGGACACCCTGAATGGCGGCGTGCTTCGTCCTGCCCTGGGTGTCATTGTCCCGCAAGGAGCTGAAAGCTGAGTGCTGTGTGGGACGCTGGGTGTCAACAAGTCCATCCCCTTTCTCACCATCAGATTTACGTTTGGTTGCCTGGGCAATCTGTGCCCTTAAATGAGTGTGTGTACGTACTGAAGACGGTAAAATACAGTGTTGGGGCACAGCAGATGAGATCACACATCAGTGTAAGGAAACTTGGCTACACCCAGGGGAGTGTCAGCAGGAGCAAGGCACTTTGTTCTCTTGGGTTCTTGGAAAATCCCATCCCTGGGCCCTGGGGATCCTGCTGGATGGGATGGCTCGGGGTTCAGTGAAGCCCTGGTGCGGCGTCAGGTGGAACCAGGGCTCCTGCTCTGCTCCGCCCTTGCTCATATCCCTGCCTGCTCAGCCCCAAAGGGTGCCAAGGCACCGTGGCTCTGCCTGGCCTTTCCCACCAGGGTCACAGCAAGGTGACCTACACTGCAAGCTCCTGTGAGCGAGGGGAGGACCAGGACCTATAGGATGCTCCTAAAACACCCGCTGTGCAGCCTACACTGCCCAGGAGGGAAGGGACGGGTGCTCTACCGCTGGTATCAGGGTGCCCAGCGAGGCTTTGCGGTGTGAGCTCGGTGCCAATGCCAGACACAGGCACTCTGTGGCCATGGTCCGGCGTTCATCCTCCACCCAGCTCTGCAAGGACCTTTGGGAGTATCCAAGGAACCCCACACCAGGTCCGTCATGGGCAAGGGCTGGATCACTGATCTCTGCCTGCATGACAAGGGGAGCGTAACAGCGGGCTTTTTCTGTTCTGACAGTAAGAAACCAAGATGCTCCATAAGGAAAGGATCCCTGCCCAGGACAAATGACGGAGCACCACAGATAAGGTGAGTGTCTCGGACGCGAAATTAGATCCTGTGCTTTCAGTATGGTCTGATGTAGAAGCTTTCCATTGGCTTCCAAATGCATTTTGCAATTATTAGAGAAGCTGAGTATCAGGCTCTGTTCATCTCCCCCATGCACCAGACAAAAACAATAACACTCTCTGCATAATGAGATAATTACTGACCCTTCAAGGCTCTTGGGAAAAGTTGCCTGTGCTTCGTGCTTCTGAGATTAAGTGAGCTGAAATCACTCCCCAGAGGTTGGCTGGATCCAGGCAGAGCGAGCAAACCTGTTTGTGCCATGTGAGATGCTGTGTAATGTGGAGCTGCGCTTCCACCAGCATCGGCGAGCCTTGCCTTTGCTGCTGGGAGGGATCCCGTCTCGCACGCGCTCGGTCTGCCCCGGCAATGGAGCTCCATCCTTACCGGCACATCCCAGAGCCGATTCCCCTCTGCTCTGCTCCCTTCCCCAGGGAGGATCTCACCAAAGCAGTTTATGCTCCTTTTACACGGGCCCACCCGAGAGCCCTACACCAGCAGATCTTGCACCCATCAGCTTCCCCGGCGGGCTCAGTGCGACCCGAGATAGCTCCAGTTCAATCATCAGCCTCAGCGTATCCATGAGGAAACACAGGGGACGGGCCAGTGATCTCAGTTGCTCTTTTGGAGCCATTATTGTTTAACTGGTAAATATTTCCTTTAAATGCCCACATGCTTAAAAAAAAAAAAAATTGCAAAGCTTAATGGGAACAAATATTCCCAGAGGGTTGTATCCTGCCTTTCATTTGTACATCAGACCCCTGCTATCTTTAAGGCTGGTTCTGTGCATGGGCAGGCGCCTAAGTCATTTGAAAAACAATAAGCCTCTGTGCTCTAATTTCCCCGAGAAAAATGTAGACAAAACAAGTGGCAGTTTGGCACAAACCGAACTGCAGAATTTGCTTTGATAAATAACTGGGCGTTTAACCCGAGAAGCCTGCAGGCAGCTGGGGGATCGGCCTCCCCGAGCTGTCCTGGGGCAGGTGTTGGGAAGCCGGCGGAGCTGTGCCTTGCGTGGGTCTGTGTGTAGAATTTGGGAATCTCCATGGCTGGGGGGGGGTCCAAGGAATCCCTTAAGCATCCTTTAGGGCTCACTGGAAACCAGCCTCCCTGTCCTGGCAGTTCTGGAAGACTTTACTGTTGTAATGAGCTCAGGGGGATTAATGGGGCACGGTGGGAGGCTATGGACCCGTGTTAGGTCTCTAACCTAGGGAAAGATGGTGTCTCCTTTTATAATTAGATGTCCTCTTGGACAGTGCAGAACCAGCTACAGTATTTTTTAGCAAAGAGAAATAAATTTGCCCTGGCCATTGCACTGGTGATGGACCATTTCACCTGGGAATCTGAACACCCCTGGGTGAGGGGCTGGGGGCTATGCTGGGATTTCCCTCTCTTACCATTAATCCCCGGACTGTGTGTGTGTGGGGGGGTGTCAGGGACCTTGTGTCCCTGTAGTGTGGGGCATGCAGAAACGGGCTGGTGAAGCTGCGGGGCTCAGCCTGCCGTAGAGAGTCTGCAGGTAAGGCTCCAGGTCAATCCAGGGCAGGGATCCTGCATAGGGGCCAGCGCAGCAGAGACGATACGTGGGGCTCAATGCCCAGCATGTCCTCCTGCTCTGGACTGGGCTTCTCCGGAGGGTCCTGCCCTGTCCCTGCATGTCCCCCCAGGACCAGGCTTCTCTAGGGGGTCCTACCCTATCTCTGCCTGTCCCAACCCGGCTGGGCTTCTCTGGGGGTCCTGCCCTGTCCCTGCACGTCCCCCAGGGAGCCGGGGCACCTCAGCTGGGGCGCGGGGGCAGGTGGCGGCCGGCGGGGGCCAGCGGGGCGGGGGCAGGCGGAGGCTCCCCGGGCCCCGGCGCTTCCCCCCGGCCGGGAGGCTCCGCTTTCCTCCCCGCCGGGAGCTCATTGGGCCGGGGCGGAGGGACCGGCTCGGGCCGGGGGAGGAA